>JAOEHY010034484.1:0-46617 GCA_025447955.1 Psilopsiagon aurifrons
CAGGTTCCCTGCAGCCCCTTCAGGCACTGGAGCTGCTCTGAGGTCTCCCCTTCAGGAGCCTTCTCTTCTCCAGGCTGAACCAGGTCAGCTCGCTCAGCCTGGCTCCAGCCAACACCTCCAGTCCTGCTTCTCAGGGCTGCTCCATCCATTCTCCCCCAGCCTGTGTCTGTGCTTGGGATTGCCCTGACCTGCTTCAGGACCTTTTCCTTGGCCGTGTTGAACTTCATAAGGTTTGCCAGTAGATGACCACTGTGCTGGCAAAAGTCTGTAAGCCTGGGTACATGTCACAAGAAACTACTGTGTGTGTCTGAAAAGTGGTTTTATGCATTGAGGCAGGAATTGGCTGTGTTTGGAAAGGGGAAAAAGGTACTGGAAAATGGTTGCGAGCCGTGTATCCTGCTTCTGCCTGCCCAGGTGTGCTGTGAGCATCCCAGGAGGTGCCACTGGAGGGTCCCTCCCTGAAGGAAAAGGACCAAAAATGGAGGAAGAAAATGTGGTTAAGAAGGAAAAATGTTGCAGTTTGAATGGCAGTGTTTGTGGTGGAATCAGTTTTGGTTAAAAGCTGCTTTTTGGGCAAATAGCCCAAAACTGCATGGAAAAAAAAACCCAACCAGGCAAAGTTTTGGCTTTGTTTTGCCTTCTTCATGGGGAATTTGAGGAAAAGTATGAGAAGTCTCATAAAGTAACTGTCTCCCAGCCAGGTCTCTTCCATTTACTGTTCCTTGTGCTTGAGGCTTCACTAATCCTCTGTGTGTACTGTTCCCAATGGATTCTCTCTGCAACCTGCCCCTGCTCTTAACTGCCTGAGGTTATACTTGGTGAGGTGTTTTGGGGGATTTATCCCTGTAAAAGCCATTGGACAATCTCTGTAGAATTCCGCACTCTGATCACTGGCTCTGTGCAGGCTTTGGGGCTTTTCTAATCATAACCTTTGTTTTTACCTTTATGTATACCCAAAATTGCTGATGCCATTGGGCTTTCCAGCTGTTCTGTGGTGCCTGATGGAGGGACGGGGCACTACCGGTCCTCACTGGCCCGGAGATGGATCGTTTGTGCCCCTCGTATTATCCATCCTCCTCACCACCGAAGTGGAAAAAACCCCAGGCTGCTCTGCAGCATAACTTGTCTGTTGTGTAACACCTCTTACACAGGGCATATAGGCAGAGACTTGTTATGAGATCTGCTTCATGCCTCAAGAATTTGACGATAATAAAGAGCATTTGCATTTCCTAAGTTCTCACTCAGCAATGTCAAGTAGGGGGGCTTGGTTTTGTGTTTTAATTAAGAAGCAACTCTTGGTTTTCATTAAAGGTTTGTGTCTTAGATAGAGGCAGGGAGAATCCTCTGCTTAACCAGAGCTATTTTAGTCTTCAGGTTTGCTTAAATAAGTTTAATTATGTAGTAGTAGTTTTTTTCCTTCACCTTATTTGTATATTCGGGTCTTTGTGTGGTTGTGTTCTCTTTTGATGTTTGCAGAAGTGCATTATCTTCATCTGTCTGGCTTGTGTTTGGTGTGCCACTAATTGACTCAATATCCTGTTTGTTGGAATGAAAGTGTGCTCTATTATGGCATATTTTTCCAGGGTGTAAAACCTCACAGTTTTTGGGCCACCCTGTTGGGAAGGAAATTGTTGGTTGTGCTGTGGAAATGAAGCAGTGATGGTATTTTTCCTCAGGTGAGCAGGGTTTTAACTTGTAAATGAACTCTTAAAAACCCACTGAAGGTGAGATCCTGCATCCTCCTTGCTTGGACATCACCTGGAAAGGGCTCGGATGCGCTGTAGAGCATTTTTGGGTTTGGTCATTGGGAGTCTCCACCTGAACCCCCTTGTTGCCCCTACCACAATAGGAGAGGAGGAGACTTTGGTTGACCAGTGATGCTTCCCCATGGTGCTGCAGAGAGTGGAGACAGGCCCTTGTCTTCCATTTTCAGGTGAAGAGCTGCATTAGGAGCATGGGAAAGGCTCTCATAGTATGTCCCTGCCCAGGAGGGATATCCCAAAATCACTCTGATCAGCCTCAACAGGCAGAATTTGCCTGGACTTGGTCCTTCAGGGACCTGGCTCTGTCACCAGCTCGAAGACGAGCTTTGTGGGAGGAATTTGGACTTGAGCGGGTGGAAGGCAAGAGCCCTCTTTGCGTCCTAAGTTGCTCTTTCCAGTAGAAAATTAAGGTTCCTAATGTGAGTTTAGCTTAATGTACACACATGGATATAAATCTCTCTTGTTCTCTTAAGTCCCTGACTCTCTTGGCAGTAAATTTGGGAGCCCAAAGCTGTCAACAAAGCAAAATGGAAAACTAGAAGCCAGACAGACCTTGGCTGTGTACGGTATTTTAAGTAACTCTGTAGGTACATGCTATGGAAATAATTAGGATTATTTGTTGTGTTGAAGGGAAGTATGTCACTGAGGTATTGTGCGCGCTGGCATTCCCTGCGCCTGCAAGATGGATTAGCAGCTGAGTTAACAGACGCAGTAAAGCTCGACTGAAAATAGTTCACTGTTGTTAAGTGTAGGTGAAAGGGCTTTGGTTTGGGTATCAAAGAGTGTGTTTTGACTGCTTGACAGGTTTGGTGGGGGGAGAAGGGAATTTCAGTATTATAAGCTCGCTCTGTGGGTCTGGGGAGGTTTTCTTTGCCATTAGAGTAATCAGCAAAGAGCTGAAACGTGCATTGATTAATAACCTCAGTGGAAGCACAGGGGAAACAAGTGCCTTTAACATTAATAAGGCAAATAAATGATTTTGCTAATTGAGTGAGATGTTAAATATGCTGCACGCTGGCACATGCTGCCAGGCTGTGGTACTTCCATAACCCTACCAGTCAGCTTTGGGAGCTGAGTGCACTTGTGGATGTCTTATGGCTTAGAAAACCCTGGGTGCTTAGGAAAAAGGGATGCAGGTGGGGATGAGCATCCTTGATGGGTGAATCGAGGACCAGGTCTTCCATGGCTGTGGAAGGACTGGAGCCACTGTGCCAGGCTGGAAGGCGATGCTGGTTGCTGACTTCCACAAGGACCTGGGTTTGGGTATGTGGGGTGCTGTTTTGGTGCTTTTTGGGTTTGAGAGCACAATGGTAATGACAAATATTGGAGAAGGGAAGAAAGGAAAGCTGGCTGAGGTTGTGTGGTGATGGCCTTTAGGTTTGGAAGTAATTTTCATTGGAAATGGGGCATGTTGGTTTGTGTCTGATGGGGATGGATGTAGGGAGGATGCTGCACAAAGCAATTCTGGAAATGTGCAGTAAAAACAGTGCTTTGGGCTGGAAACGGTACCGTGTGCTTGGCAGCATTGAGGGAAGTACAGCTCCGAATGTCCCAGCCGGGTTTGATGTGTTCTGGCCAGAGAATACCGGCAGCACTGCATCATTTGCAGGATGTTTGCTTAGAAACTTCCAACTCTGCTCTTTGTGGGTGCATCACCTCCATTAGCAGAACCTCGGTGCTGTTTGACATCTGTTCCTTCCTGGCATGCTGGGTGAAAAAGCACCCCTTGAAGCAGCGTGCACGTGTGACAACCGGGGAGGAGGCAATAGGGTCGCTTTGGATGTGCGGTGCGTACCAGAGCTGGGTTATTTTTCTCCCTTTGTCATTTGCAGCTTAGGATCATTTCACATGGAAAGATGTATATGCTGAGACACTTGCTGTCTGTGTTTTTACAGTGCTCTTCATTAGCAGGTATGCTTCTCTTCTATGAGCAGCATAGGAGTGGTTAGGGTGACCCAGCCTTGCCTGGGGGACAGGGGCTATTAGGTTTGTGCTAATCATCTGTACGGTTACAGCAGCACTGAACTCACAGTCCATTCCCAGAGATGCTGAGCACCCCCAGCTCATTTTGTAGCCAGGAAAACTGAGCTGGGTTTGGTATTTTGGGTGTAATTAAAGGTGATCGGATTGGGTGGATGGTTCAGAGCCTTGTCTGTCTCGATGACTCTGCTGGAGTCAATCACAGGCTCACGCTTCCCTTTCTTCTTCTCACCCCTTGTTAATGTGGGGCCGGAGCAGTGGAGCTGTGCTCAGGGGTGATGCTAGTGTTTCTTGTCGTCTTTGTTGGGGGTTTGTAAAGCCTCGGTAGCATGTCAATTATATATGATGGGTGGAAGCCTAATATTCTGTGATAATTAGAAGGCAAGTCTAGTGTGAAATCGGATTAGAGCCCAGCATTACAGTCCAGGATTCCTTTGGTAGCTGGTTCAGAGGAAGTCATAAAACTGTTAAAGATGACACAAACCCATGTGTGCTATAGGGAAGAGGCAGAGCACAAGGCTGAAATGATGGCCCTGCTCACTGGTCCCCCAGCAGTGTTCACCTCCTGCTCCTCCAACAGCCCAGCTTACCCAAGCTGTTAACTCACGGGAGCCAAGTCCAGCAGTAACATCTCGGATGATAAACTACGTTTGACTTGTTTACCAAGCCGTAGTGAAGGGCTACACTGTAAAGGAGTCTAACCCTTGCCTCACAGCAAAAGAACTCCTGCTAGTTTTGCAGCTAGATACACTTCAAGTATGAACTTGGCCAAAGCAAGGTGAAGCAGGCCGGGAAGCCACATCAGACATCCAGAAACAACACCTGAAAAGGTCTTGGGAAATGGGTGAAGAGAGCTGCTTTTCAGGACCATTGAGCCGCTGAGTTTGCAGTGCACGCTTGCTCACTCCATGAAAGCTTGTTTTCCAGCACACTGCAAAATAGTTACTCGATTTGGAAGCAGCTCTGTGCTCCTGGAGCCTGCTAAATGCGGTGTTTCTGTAATGACTTAAATCAGGAGTTTGCAAGATTGCCTTTCTGAGCGCATTTCCTTGGATGTACCGATGGCACCACTGTGTAAAATGCATTTCTATCTCTAAACCACCACCTCTGCTCCCCAGAGGTTTGCTGTTGTCTGGCCAAGCTTCTTCCATAATTTTGGTTCCTCCTTCTTCTCTCTGTATTCATCTGTAGTGTAAACTAGAGGAAAAGGCTTGCTGCAACAGGCCATGGGAACGATCTGCTGCAAATCCATGGCAAGCTGCAGCCATGGCATGCCTATGTGGGAGATACTTGGAGTCGTTCTCTGCTACTTAAGCTCTTTTTACCATGCAGCCCCTGATGTGATGATTGCACACCCTCCCAAACAATTCAGTAAGAAGCCTAACTTGAAAGGAAGCTGTGGCAAAGTTGTTTTTTTGCTGTGCTCACGTGATGATAAATTGTAAAAGCTGTTGAGTCTTTAACACTCAACAGTAGATGAAGTGTTGCCTTCTATGGGCATTGGTTGATGAGTTTTAACTTGGGAAATAATTGTTGCTGAATGTGTCCTTGACAGTGAGCATGCACCAGGAGGGTTCTTTACATGGTGCACATAAGCATTAGGTCTCTGTTTCAATGGAACTAAGTAATCTGTTTATCACTCCTTTTCCATAGAGGAGTTGACTGGAAAGACAAAGAACATTGTCTTTGGTCCTGGCTCTGGATCAGTGTTTTCTGTGTGTGACTGGTCCATGCTCACGTGGACCATTGGCAGTGGCTGCTTCATGGTTTTCATTCCCCTGCACACCATGGTTGTGGCACTTTGTGTTTTGAAGCTGTTTGACACTGTGCTTTGGGGTCTGTCCTTGGAGGCATAAACAGTTCCCAACACCACAGCCGCTCACCAGAGGGGCATGTGATGGATCTATCACCTGGGCAGGTGATGGGATGTTATATTGCTCTCACTGCAAACTCAGGCATGGAAGAAGTCCTGTGGATGGGTGCTGACCGGATCAGCTCTGTTAGCTGATGAAAAAGTAAGGCTAGATGTGACTTCTCTCACAAACTGTGTCAGTGCCTATTGCTTTGCTAAAGTGAGGGTGTATTCTCAGGGATGTGGACGTGCTAAGGACAACCCTTCCTGTGGGAGAAGTTCAGCCTCCAGTGTCTTTGAGTGACTTTCCGTTGATACCTCCTACTGTGGCATAAGAAAACTGCAGGAAAATCAGCCCACAGCCCTAAACATTCTGGGTTTTAACACCGGGTAACGCAGTGCATCTTCTATGATTAGCACTGAGTAGCCAGAGCTCCTGGGCTCCAGACGGAGCTAATTCTTGATCACGAGCCAAGACCACATAGTGCTGACATGACTGAGAAATATCTTCCATAATTAGATTGCTTGGTCATTCATTTTTGAATGTCTGAGCTGCATTTTGGAGCATAATTTCTTAATGATCAACCAAATGGGATCTGTGCAAGCTTGATTTGCTACCAGTAGTGCTCTCTTGGCTTGGCTTTTGTATGTGTGCCTGGGGCAGGCACCGTGCAAATCAGGGAGGAGGGGGATCAAAGAGAAAGGATTTACTTTGTAACATTAGGTGGCTGGTAACTTTAATGGTATAAATAGATATAAAACTGTTATTTGTATTTGTGAAGTACATTGGGCTTCTGTATTTTTCGCCATGAGTAAATGGCGTAGTTGTTAAAAACAGCTGTTTTAGGGAGCCCAGGGCATCTGTGAAGAGCTTGAGAAGAAAAGAAGTCCTGCTGTCGGTAGGTTTGAATTTGCCAAGTAGGGTAGAGGCTTGGCCCTCCAACACAAAAGAATGGGAAGTATGCGAATTTAACCATCAAAGGCAGGCGTATGTCATGGAAATAGGACTGAATATGTGAAACATGTTTCCAACGTACTCCCCCCATAAGCAATACAGGAAAAAATCACCCCCAAACCATTACAAGAGTTTTGAAACTCAATTATTTTGACGCCCCCAAACTAGCTGGCACTGTAGCTGAAGTTATGATTTCACTGCTCTTTGTTTCCCATTGTGTCAAAGAGCTGTAGTCCTGTATTGAACTAAAGCTGTGGTGCTTGGGCGTTTTCCTTTTGTAATGCTTGCTAGTAAGGCAGGCTCATTCCAGGTACATTCCAGGATGGATTTGGTGGTCAGGATCTGAAAATCTGCCTCTTTGTCTCTTAATGCCTTTGTCAAGCTAAATGAAGCCACATCTCTCGGTGCTGCTGCCCTTAGCACTGTGTGTTTGCTGCTGGAGGTGCTCCTCTGAGGCGGAAAGAAATAGTGTCCATGGAAGAAAAATGTATCCGTAAGGGGACTGTGAGTTTTCCCGTGTGTTCTGAAGGCTGTGCCCAGGTGATGCTGCTTCCTGTAACAGACCCTGCGCTTTCTGTAACTCCAGAGCAGCGGATGGGCTTGTGCAATAAATTAGCTGTGCAGAATTATCTGTCGGTCAAGGTCTCTGTAACGCCAGGGAAAACAAACCAACCCCGTAGCGCAGGAGGAAAATAGATTTAGGAGGAGAGGTTCTTAGGAATTCTATATATAGATATATTTATAGATATAACAGTATGTATAGCTTATTTTAAAATGGTCCTTAAGTGTTTGAAAGGAGTGGTGCCAGTATTTCTGGGCTGGAAAGTGATGCAAAGTGATGCAGGGGTTCAATAGCTGGGTAAATGACGTTGGTATGAGGTCTGGCACAAGGCAGGCAGAGAAGCAACTGTTAGGCACGGATAGGCTTTGATTTGTGCAGTGCAAAACCTGCTTTTGTTTCTCTAAACCCACTTTTGGTGCTCTTTAGTAAGTGCACGGTTCACAGCTCTGTTGAGAAGAGGTGGTTTGCTTTGCATTTGCCATGAGTCCCTGAATCTTGGTGGTGGTTGTAGGTGGCTTTCAGGGTGTGAGCAGGTAGGGAAGAGCCTTTGCTCCTCCATCTGCTTCCTCGGGATGGAGGATAAGGTTTGGCAGTGGGGTGTGAAATGGGAGAGAAGGCAGCAGCTTACATGTAGGCTGTGTCTTTTAAAATACCATCTGACTTGGAAGGATGAGTTTCTCATGTTAACTGCTTGTTTTGATCGCATCTTCAGAGTTGACACAGATTTGCACAGTTTGCCCAAGATTGAACCCATTTAGTGTCAGCCCACAGTGGTGCTGCTGCTTTGTGGGACATGCCAGAGAAGCTGGAGCTAGGGATTGCAATGGGAAGAGTTTATCTTGGCCCACCAAACTCTAGAGCAGTGTTCTGTTGGTGGTGAGGCAGCTTCATCCCACACCTGCAGCAAGATGCTTTGAAAGCAAATGATATGGAGCCAGATCCCGTGTCCAGATTGCCTGTGAAAGTTTGAAATGGAGCTAGAGTAGGTAAGTGAAGCGCTTGAGGATGGCTCTGACCAGGCTGTCTTGGGCCAGGTAACTCTTAGGAGAGAATCATCTTTCAGGGTGAAGGAAGAAAAATCTGTTTGAATTTCCCAAAGACATCCCCCTGATTTCACCCAGGATGGTGACAGAAAACTGTCAAATTGGAGCTGGGAAAGAGAGTGCTTTTTAATGAGCTGTAGCGTAAACCAAGTGTATTTTAGTATCGGTGCTAACTGTGCTTCTGAGAGAGGACTTCTCCGGTGGGAACTGGAGGTGAAGAAAAAGGGATTTATCTGTACAAAAAGGACTGCTGGCATTGATACTGTGTTGTGCATGAACTGAATGACTTGGAAGTAATTAAAATACTCAGCAAAAATTTCATGGAAGATATAGAAGAATATGCAGGGCAATTTGCTGGATCTTCAAATTATACTGTGTGAGATGAGTATGTGTTTATTCCGTTTATGAACTGAATAAATAGGAGGCCACTTTTTACTGTTCTTGCAGAAAGCCCAGGTCGTATTGACATGCGTTGCTATAAAGTTCTTCTACAGAATCAGGTTTTGATATGCCTGGCACAGTGCTCGCAGTGAGGGGAGGTCTCCTTGGAAGCGGATGGTGCTGTGGGTCCTCGCTCCCCCTGCCTCACAAGCTGCCCTCTTCGCATTGAGAATCCTAATTCGGAGTATTTTCTTCGCTGCTTTTCAGGTGACCATTTGAAAGTTTGCTCACAAGGCTACACGTGCTGCTCCCAAGAGATGGAGGAGAAGTACACTCAGCAGAGTAAACACGACTTCAGGAACGCCGTTGTAGAGCTTAGCAATCACCTACAGACCATGTTTAGCTCTCGATACAAGAAGTTTGATGGTAAGTGCGGAGACCTTGAACCTGCTTTCCTTGGGATCAGATGTAAGAAACCCCTCATCCTGTCCCTGCCTGTGCAGTCGTTCTGCTCTGCCTCCCCTTTCGCTGGGAAAGTTCATGACTCGCGGCTCGGAGGGCAGAGCATGCCTTGTTTTGCAATCCCGGGAGAGAGAAGTATTTGCTGATTATGGCTCTTTGTTTCCCAAAGATCTTTCCTTCTGATTAATCTCTTGAAAAACCATTTTGCTCTTAATATAAGCTCACAGTCAGTTTTGTTGGTACATCCCCGCAGTGTGTGTAATTGTAACGTGCACATCTTGCAGCCCCGATCCACAAAAATGCTGATCTTTCCCAGCGTGTTATGAACCAGCGGGATTTGTATCCATCTCACATAGCCTTTGGGGCTCAGCAGAGCAGCAGATTAAGTACAGAGCTGGTTTTGTGAAGAGGCCAAGGGTTCAAGTGTGATGCAGGGTCAGAAGGAAAATGAACAAAGTCTCTGCTGAGTTCCCAGCCTTTGACTGGCATTAACTGCTGACTGATAAGCAAATGCCTGGTCCCAGTATTGCCCTCTGATCCACAGCAGTGTCTGGTCAGACTGGGTCTCCATAGGGCTTGCACCCATCTGAGATCTGAGCAGCATCTCTTGGTTTTGCTGCTCAGCTCTGGGTTGTGGCAGCTCCCTTGGTGTCCCTGGTCACTGCAGCCCCACACCTTGGCATCCCCCCGAAGGAGGAGCAGAGCATCAGGCTCCTGCCTGCATTGTCCTCATTGGCTGGGGAATGAGGTGTCACCCACTTGCACATGGCAATACCTGACCAGTCAGGTGGACTGGGATGCTGAGGTTGCTCTGCTCGTACATCATCGTCGTTGTCTGGTAGAAGGAGATGCCACCGCACAGGGTCTCCGGCCATTCTTCTCCCTTGTTCAGTCATCAGTTCAATGTGGATTTTCTATTCATATCGCAAAGTCTGTGCCTTGAGACTTTCCAGAGCCCCCCTCTGCCCGACTGCAGCAGGTAGCAGCCTCTTTCTTTCAAAAGGGTAAGTGAAAACGTCTCTGGGTATGAAATTGCAGTGAGTCACAGTGGAATGATGCAATTGTCTTGATAGCATCTAGATCTGCTAGCTAAATATTTCCCTCTTAACCTCTGTTGTCTCTACCTGCTGGTACACCAAAGGGGTGATAGAGAGAAGACCAAAGTGTCTAGACTTGCAAGCTTATTAAATGCAGAACAAGACACTTAATGAAATCCAGCCCATAGATAAGCCCTTTCAAAGACCAGAGGAACAGCATCTGCTTCACCTTAAATGAACGACGAAGCTTTTTGAAATGCTGCCTTGAAAACAAAGCATGCATGCGGGGTGCAGTGTCTTAGCAGCCCTGATGTGGTGCAGACACACTGCGAGGTGTGGCTGCCTGTTTGTGGGGTGAGAGAGGGCTGCAGGGCTGTGTTTTGTTTTCTGTCTGTCCCTCACGGTGTTCCCTGTGCTGGTGTCACACCGATCTTGGGCCTGGGGTGTCCTTGAGAGGCAAATCTGGAAGGGGATGGTGTGATCCTATTCTCAGAAGCTGAATTTACTGGGCCCAGCCTGTCCCTGCAGGGTGTTTCTCTGCCCTGCACAGAACTAATGAAGGAGAATTAACAACCTCCTTGACCTAGTCCCAAAGCCTAATGGCTCCGTCTTTGAACATTCGCTAGTATCAGATCTAAATCTTCATTTGCTGCAGACAAAGCTGATTTAGGGAGTTTTTAATCTTACCTGGGCTGGAAGCAGAGATTAACTGATTACTGTCTTCCATCATTTACCTCTTGGAAGACTGAATCATGCCTGCTTCTCTCCTTCCAGCCCAGTCAGCTGGAGGCTGAAGGCGCTCCTCCTTCAGCAGCACTCACGCTGGAGGCTGGGCAGGTTGAGGATTCTTCCCTCTGAGGTCAGACTCTTCCATAGAAGCTTTGGAGTGCCGAGCCCTGGGTAGTTGTGTTTAAGAGCCTGCTGTTAGGTGGTCAGCTGCTTGTGGTGTGGTGGTTCCTTCCCCCCGTCCTGGTGGCTGGTTGTCAGGTCAGCCCTGCTCAGTTCTGCCTTGCACGTTGGAGTTCCCCTTGTTGAATGTAATTCTTCCCACACTTCTTGGAGTGACGTGCTCAGACTGCAGGAAGGAGGGAGTGCATTGCAGCTGTGTAGTGGGGCTGAGCAGGCAAGATGAGGTATTGCGGAGGCCAAATTCTATTCCATGAACTGGTCTCTGGGCAAGTGGGATGAGCACTCCTCTCGCAGGGTGACATGTCCCCATGCTGCCAAGAGACTCTCCAGGATGCAGCTAAGGCAGCAAACTGCATCCTCCAGCTCTTTGGAAGTGTTTGTTGTGGGTTCTCTGGCTGTTAATCTCTCGCCTTGATGTTCAGGTCCAAGAAGAGAGGAGGAATTGTGCTGCCCCCTGTTATATGCTTGACCTTTGCAGCAGTTGCCACTGTGAAAGGACAGTTGAAGTCCTTTGGGTGGAGGCTGGGATGCCCTGTGGCTTTTGCAGTGTTTGAATCAGCTGTTGCCAGAGCACTGTGTGCTGTTGGAACCGTTGCCAGAATTGCTCTGATCTGACACCAAAGCCGTACAGAAATGGATTATCTCCTCTTAATCGGGAGCATGGAACAAGCTACTGATTATCCATCCCCATAGGGCTGACCAAAAGTCATTTCGGCTCCTAATGCGTAATGCGACAGCGTCAGATCCTCCTGTGTGTGTTTGGTTTGCAGACACTGGGAGAAGACTGAAGCTTTGGAGTCCCATATCTTATATATCGTGTGTAAATATTTGCTTACAGTACAGCTATGTATGCTCCTGGGTGTTTCTTCTGTTGTAATGTAAACCACTAGCCTGATTCTAGTGTTAGCAGTAAGGTATATAGTGTCAGCAGGAAGGGGAAGGCTTTTCTGATATAAAGAAAAGCACTTGGGACTTGCTGGATTCCCCACTGCGAGATGCTTTGAGAAGTGAACATCTGCTGGGTTTTATGGTGTACATGATCTCAGGTATGTTTATGGGTTCCTTGAGAAATTACTGGGTGAGATTCTCCGGCCACATAAGCATCTCCGTCTGACAGTGAGAGCCCTGGGAAAGCCACAGAGCTGTGTGACTGTGGTGGCATCTCATATCACAGAAGCAGCTACAACAGTCAGGGCTTGAAACATACCCCACACACCACACTTTTTGCTTTGGGTTTTTTTTCCCTTTGTCTTGTCCCATCTTCACCAGGCAGTGTCCTCCCTTTCCCTCTCCCAGGGGTTAATACATTAGTAGGATTAATGGTGACATTAAGGCTGTGTAGATGCTCGGTCCCATTTATTAAACTCGAACTTTCGCCTCTTTTAGGCTCAAGGTTTCCATGCCAGGGGCTGTGCGGGCCAAGCAGTGCTTTGGGGAAGTTGCTCAGCTGTTTTGAGGAATTGGAGCAGGGACAGGACATAGCCCATAACTCTTCCTCAGCATTTCCGCTGTTCTGTTGCTTCCTAGATAAGATTTCTTAGGGGTTTTTTCCTATTAAAGGCACCTCCTGCGTCTCTTGGAGCACAACTGTTGTGCCAGGCCTTTTCTGGAGGGAGAAGTGGTCTGTTTTTGTCGGCTGGTTGTGGGAAGGCAGAGCCCAAGCCCTAGTGAGCAGAGGAGCTGCCGAGTCCAGGGCTGCTCATTCCCCGCTCCTGCGTTTTACAAGGGCTTTGTTGCTGCACTTAACCGAAGTCTTGTCCCTTTCTTTTGTGCACTCTGGATATAGGAAAGGCAAGCAAGCTTCTGCAACCCTTGTTGTGTGGGGTACGTACAGGAGGTGAGTGTGAGCCGGTTTGGCAATAGTTTTTAGTGTTCCCAGCGCCCAAGTGGCAGTGGGACTTGTACAAAACTATACAGCGTGAGCCAGTGTCTGGGAAGCTGTTGATTGCCAAGAGTCTTGTTTCTGATCTGCTCACCCTGACTTTTCCATTAACATTTAAGATAAAGCAAACACGGAAGTGTAAAACAAAGCCCCTTCAGGACGATGAGCGGAACGAAACCAAATCCAAGCAGCAGGAGCAGCCAGGGATCCCCAGGACCATGGTGCACCCACCCCTGTTCTGCGCGGGGACCAGGCAGAGGGCCTAGAAGAGGCTCCTGTCCATGGGACCCTTGTTTGTGGTGGGCACAGTGGCCACAAATCAAATAGGGATGAAGCACAATCATACCATGCATCTTTAAAGCATCTCCTTTAAAGGGTGCCCTTTATCTTTGACTGTGAGTCCTGTGTTTGTGCTGGGTGCATGAATTGCTTCCACTACTGGCGTGTGGCTGAATCTCAGTGGCTAATCAGGGCAGGCATTGGCCAAATACCTTCAAGCTGCTGAAACTGGGGAACAACCCCCTCTAGAACCTCATTTCTGAGTGTAATCTTTGTTGTTCAGAGAAGCCCTGGCTTCCAGCCGCTGTCTCCACGTAGGAGTTCGCAGGGAGGTGTGCTGGAACAGTGGGACACAGAGCAGGGGAGTATTAATAACTGGGAATGAGACGGAAGGGACCAGGGAAAGCTTTTCGTGGTCTTCTCTCTGCAGGCAGCGCAGAGGCAAACGGTGACAGATGAGCCCCGCAGGTGCCCAGCCTGCTGCTCCTATAGTTAGAATTTGGCAGAGCATCGGGGCGCTCTGCCTCAGAAATAACTGCCCTTTGGGGACCTTCATCTCGCATTAACTTTTGGATTGGAAACTGCCTGCAAGAGCAGAGACCTGGGGCCTCATCCTGCTCTTGTGCCAGAGCACCCCGTGTCCGTGGCACCCAGGACTGTGGGGTTGATTCTGACCTCTGCAAATAAATCACAGAATCCCAGACTGATTTGTGTTGGAAGGGGCCTTAAAGCTCATCCAGTTCCAATCCCTGCCAGGTTGCTCCAAGCAACCATCCACTAGATGCAGGTTGCTCCAAGACCCTGTGTCCAACCTGGCCTTGAACACTGCCAGGGACGGGGCAGCCACAGCTTCTCTGGGCACAGGGACACTGAGAGTGGAGACCTGGTGGACCTTTGATGCTTGCTGTGTGGTGTTCCTGCTCCTGAATCAATCTGTGTTGCGGAGAGAGCTCTGCCATTACAACCCATCCTCTGGTGTGCATGCTGATGACAACTGCATCATTAACATAGAAATAATAGAGTGGTTTTGTCTATCTGCTGCCGCTCCTGTCTAAATGAAGGCACAGCCTTGTTCTTCCCTCTCCAGGCACCAAGCCTCATACCAACCAGGACAGAGACTGATGGGAAGATCCCTAAAACTTTATAGAAGAAGCAATTGCTGGGATCTCGTCCTTCAGGCTTGGTGTCGGACCTGTGCTTACCCAGCCTGGGGATGGAGTGGTTTAGGAGAAGCAGGAGGGAGCAACCACCAACGCGCTTCCTTTAGTAAATCCCACTTGTGGGCTTTTGTTTGTGCTTTCCCACTCTCTGCAGCAATAATGAAACAAATTGTCTGCTGTCTGTGCCTGGGAGTTTGTTTATTCTTTGTTTTTGTTGAAGTGGCTCCTCTCCATCTGGAGGATTTTAAGGAGGTTCATAAACCACTGTGATTTTTAGTCCTGTTCATTGAGAAGGGTGATGTGTATGCAACAGTGGTGGGGACCAGGCTGCTGGTTTGGAAGATGTGGGAAGATCCTGAGGTCAGGTTCTCTCAGGAGGAGGAGATCTCAAAGGAGGATGGGGGGGGGGTGTCTCCTGCTCTGTAGGTTCAGGAGGGGGGCAAAGGAAACCAAGGTCTAAATTTTGTAACCGGGCAAAGACCTCAGCAGTGGGCAAAACCACTTTGTGCATGGGCTTGGAGGCATCAGTCTGCTGCCGTCGCAGGTCCAAGCTGTTCAGATCACAGGTAAACTGCCATGCTGGGTTATTCTGTCCCAAAAGCAAAGATGAGGGCAGCTTGCTTTACACATGGCCACAGGAAATGTGCTTGGTGCTATCTGGTTACTAATTGCTGTCAACCAGTCAATGAGCCATTGTTTGCCTGTTTAAAATTAACTCTCTCTTCCTCTTTCCTGCACATAGGAGCCACCTTTATGTGCAGGCTGGGATTGCTTGTGTAGTCCTGGGATCCCCTCGATGATGCCTTTTGAGTTGGCGGTGGTTTGGGCTCTTGTAGTAGGCTTGGTGATAACCCACCAGTGCAGAGCTGAAGCGATTGCATCGGTGTTAAATGTACTGTAAAGTCTTAGCATTTGGCTGTTTGCATGTTGGATGTACAAATAAAGAGAGGTGGCCCTAGCTACAGGAGCTCTCTGTGCAACTGTGAGGAGATGAGGGGAGCTGAGGTAACGGGAACAAGGAAGCCTCACCATTCAGCAGCACGGGCTTTCCTCAGGCTCTTCAACAGCAGTAGGAAGGGAGGCTTGGAGGAATATGGATGTGTGAAATGTCTTACTGAGTGTCCCAGAAAGCTCCTCTGAATTGGGGGTATGCAGGAGGCAGCCTGAAGGGGCTCACTTTCAGCTTTTGCAGGTGATGTTTGCTGTTTGGGGTGGGAAGTTGGGGTGTTGGTACCAGATGGATGCGGGTCAGCAGGCTAAAGCAGCTGAGGGAGAATCCATGTGTTTGAAAAGTCAGTTGAGGTGGAGGAATGGGTGCAGTGAAAGTAAGACATGGTGGGGCAGTGGAGGCACGAGCGAGCAGAGGGATAAGAAGCAGCAGTAGGGGAGGTGCATTGGGGTAGTTGAGTCATGGTCATGAGGAGGAGGATGGAAGAGCTGGGAATGATGAACCTGCTGCTCGGGGAGGAGGCAGCGTGGGAGCAGCTGGAGAACCCCACTATAGCTGACCCAGAACAGGACGTGTGAGTAGTGATGGTCCCTGGAAACAGGGACGAGGAGGCTGCGAAGTCAGCTCATCCCGCTATGTGGGATCCAGGGTGGACCAGGAAGGGGACCAAGGGCATTTCTGTTGTCGCTGCTTTCCTAGTTTATGGAATGACTGCTAAGTGCAGCAGGAAGCAATGTGCTGCTCTTTGCTCCTTGAATCACAGGCAGCAAACTCCGCACTGTTTTCGCCTCCCCTTTCATTGGCTCTTACTCTTCTAATGAGCTCGATCTCAGTGTGATGGTGATGATCTCGCTCTGTGTGTTATCCTCTGCCCTGCTCTTCTGGGGCCCTGCCAGCCACAGTGTGCAGATGGAGATTATACTCTTGGGCCCTCCAGAAACAAAAAGTTCTAGAAATCCTGGTTTTTGGTGGTTGGGATGACTTTTTTCTCATGAGGCTGCAGCTCAATTGTTGTTATTGTCTTGAAACCTTTCACTGATCAGGCAAAGTCTGGAGAGATGTTGTTTTCCCTCCCATCGCTCTATAGAGTTCACATGTTGGGGCTGTTGCTGCGACCCTGGCACGATTTAAGCCTGTGCTTCTTCAAACTGTGTGGAAGAGTTCTTCCCATGTCAGTAAGTGCTAACACATGTTTGAAAACAGGACAGAGAAACAGCTTGTGGATTCGCCCTGCCCTTCCTGCGTTCGTATTCGATAAATGTGTTAACACTGCGTATGCATTGCTTTCTCAACGCTTCCGGAAGAAGTTGTTAAGCCATGGTTTGTTTTTCTCTGGTGGGAATTCTAAATGCAGTATATGCAATAGAGGAAGTGAAGGCGTATTCAAAATAATGAGGCAAATTTAGGAAAAAAAAGAAAAGAAATAGAAAAGAATCCTTTTCCATTGGAGTCAGTGGCACAGCTCCGGATGGCTTCACCTCTGAGGTGAGAAGAGCTGTGAAACAGCCGTCTCCTTCCCTTCCAGCCCCTTTCATCTGCCTGGACTGGGTTTTGCTTCGCGTGGTGGGAGCCAGCTGCAGGGTGGAGTTTGTATCCGTGCAGCAAAGGCGCTGGGATCACACAATACAATCATACAAGGCTGGAAAAGACCTGTAAGATCTTCAAGTCCAACCATTACCTCAGTGGTGCCAAGACCACCACTAAGCCATATCATTGAGGGCCTCATCTACACAGGTTTTGGGTTGGTGCCTTCTGGGCTGTGGCTCAGGAAAGAGCATTTGTCTGGGAACACGAATTTGCTGTTGTGGATGTTTTATGAACAGGCCATTTAATGAGAGAATGTAATTAATCTCTGGCAGGGTTCTGTGCACACCAGAAAGTGTAATTGTCTATGCAGACAAGCAAATTAAAGGTTTTGGTAAGACAGACAGTCTTAATGACCTGTAATCTGGAAAGCATAGGAAGAGGATACCTGAAAAGCTGGGTGCCAAATTAGCTGAAACTAATTAATTGTGTCTTTAAAAAGAACCTCTTCATGCTTGAGCCTGGTTTTTGTGTTTTAAGGTGTGTTTGGTGATCACACATGTACTTGGTGTCTGTGTAGTTACTTTGGACACCTCAAGCAGAATAAGGCCAGTTGAAAACTCAGTTCTAAACTAAACAGACCTGGTGCACGAGCAATGTAGCTTGTCTGGTGGCTTTGGGGAGCAGAAGGGTGCATGGTGGACCTGGTCCCCTTTTGGAGGGATACCAGCACACCCAAACATGGCCAAGGGATGGCTGGCTGTAGAGAGCACACTGGCTCAACAGCCTTGCTGAATTAAGACCCTTTGGGAGTCTTGGGTAAGCCTCTGCCTTTTCTCCACCTCAGTTAAGGTTTCCTCTGCTCTATAAAGTGGGGTGTTTTTTGGTGCTGAGCCCTGGATCGCTTGTAGTTTGTCTCTTTGCAGTTGCTGAAGAGGAGCAAGCGGGGTGCTGTGGAGCATCCCTGAGCATCAGGAAGTGCAAGGCAGAAGTTTGCATCCTATGGTGGTTAGCTATGGGTTCAGCCTAGGGCTTGGCTGGAGGGGTAAAGGACATGAGGGCTATGGTCCTGCCGAGGGGCAGCCAGTGGTGGCCGGAGGCAGCTCAGGCCAAGTGGTTTTGCCACTTCTTCCTTTGTCACCAGCATGCATAGGGAAATGCCAAGCCTGCCTTTGGTGAAGGTGAATGTGCCCCTGGATGTGTTCATCTAATTTCCAGGAGCTGCCTTTGCTGGAGGCAGAACTGTACCCTCCAGCAGCAGGCTCTTCTCATCCAAAGCCCTCTTGTACGATAGCCCCACTCTTAATGTACCTGCAAACATTAGCACGAGCAATGGGAAAACGTTGCATCCCTTCTTACTTGGGAGCTATCTTCAGATGAGACCTTTGGATCCAAGATAAAAAAGTACTGGGTACAGAAGTGGAAGGAAGCGGATGTGTTGTCTGGAGGTAGGATTTGCCCTCTGCCTCACAGTGGGTGGAGTGATTGTGTGTAAGTAGACCGTGTATCCACGGTATGGAAGGAAGGTAGTTTTGAGTTACTGTGGCGGTGGAAGCTGATGTCGTGTGGAGGCACCTCGGGGAGGTGCTGTGCTGCCCTGCACTGGGTTGCTGGCAGGGCTGGTCTGCCCTTAAGCTGCAAACAGGTAGTACATCTTATTACCTGAAAAAAGAGGAAATAGCTGAGTAACTACGGGTATGTTTCCTGCTGTGCTCTTTTATGGAAGTTGTTTTGTTGTTGCGTGGTTTGGTTTTTCCAGAGCTCTTATTGCAGGAATACTGTGTCACATTCAGTCTGTTTTACAGTTTTGTGACACAGAATCAAAGAATGGTTTGTGTTGGAAGGGACCTTAAAGCTTCTTCAGTTCCCACCCCCTGCCACGGGCAGGGACACCTTCCACTAAAGCAGGCTGCTCCAAGCCCTGTCCTACCTGGCTTTGAACACTGCCAGGGATAGGGCAGCCAAAACTTCCTTGGGCAGCCCCTTCAGTGTTGGGCATTGAAATTCTACCCTGAAATCAAACATGTTAGAAGAATAAACAGGGCCCACAGCTGTAGATTGCCCCACTGTAGATTCCTGCTCTTCTGTCTCTGAAAGTTAATTGCATTGGAAATGTCATCTTCCTTTGATCATCAAAGACCACAGCATCCATAGGATTTGTTTTGCAGTGGTCTTTTTTCTTGGTGTTAGGACAGGTTTTGTGGCTCTGGTACCCTCTCCCCTGCACTCATCCTTCCGAGCATCACCACAAGGTAAGAGATGACTTCGCATCCACAGGGCTTAGGTGGAATGGGTTGAAGCTGTACAATGTGGACTTGCTCCCATGTCAGACTGGACCAGAGCTGGCTGAGCCACGTTACCACAGCACCTGCACTGTGATCCATCCTCTCTGTGTACCCCAAACATCTCTCCACACTCTGCACTTAGGAGAACCTTTATTCAAGCCACGTGCAGCTTCTGTGGGTTGTTTTGGGAAGCCCTTCCCAGTAGTGTTTGCTGACAGAGGGGCCAGCCCTTGTTCTGGGAGTTTAAACAAGATAACTGGAGGGAAAGGAGAGCCTGCCATCCCTCCCGATAGCAGCATCTTGGAGAGCCCCAGCGAGCTATGATTTGTCATCTGTGAGAAATGTTAGCGTTTGACAGCTTTTCACAGGAAGCCTGTCAGAGTGATAATTTAATGAGTACAGATTGCTTGCACCACAGCTGTAAAACGTGCTTTTACGGTGCTGTAAAATAAGCAACTGAGGCCTTTGTGTGTTTGCTTTGTTTGAGAATAAGTCAACTTCTAATACAAATAAAAGGTGGTCATTTATTTTACCCAGCAAACAGTCAAGACGTAAGAGAGGAACCTGCCATTTTTCTTCTCTTGTTGGCAAGGTTAACGCTGGGTTGCGTTGGTGTTTGCTAATCAGCTTGTTTCTGTGAAGGGGAGAACTAATATCTAATTAGATTGAGGGAGTTACTAGTCAGATTAGCATTTAAGTCATAAAAAGGACTTTCGGGCTTTCTTCTCTTCATTGCAGACATCTATGCCCATGGTTTGCACAGAGAAAAGCTTGATGTTCCTTCTGTGCCCAAGCTGATTTCTTGACAGGGAGACAGAAGCTGAGGATGCACACTTAGAGTGTGCCAACAGCTACAGTGAAGCAGATCTATATTTATCGTTTAATCTGTGCTGCTGACCAGGTGAAATGCTGTGCATTGCATGGAGAAAGGTACTGCTGTGAGTGTCCCACTGCTGGGTTCATCCTGCAGCCCCCCATCCCCAGGGCTGTGCTGAGTATTCCTTCGTCACACACTCCCAACCTCATCCATGTCCCAGGAGCTTCAATATGCCAGCGAAGCCATCCATGTGCCAAGCCACTGGCACCAGGGCATTCTATGTGGCATGGTTTGGAATGCAAGCATGTGCTGATGGGAAGCCTCATGGGGCAGGAGGATGGGTCCTGCCTCTGTGCTACAGACATGCAGCCTCCTCTTCTTCTTTCTCTCCTGACCTGGAAAGGGGGACTTGGGAATGGGTGTTTCCTGCCTATGGAAGCGCTGGCTGCTGCTCGAGCCAGAGGTGATGGCTTCTTACCTCCCTGGTGCCTCCTTCAGCAGTGTTGTGTTGGGGCTTTAGAGGTAGCTGGTTTGGGGGGGAAGTTTTCATTTCCTTTATTTACCTTCCCCAAAAGGGGAAGGTAAATTGTTTTGCAGTGGTCTTTTTTCTATTTACCTTCCCCAAAAGGAAGGTAAATAAAGGTGTTTGCTGCTAATTAGGTTCTATTTTATTTTCAGGATAATTAATGAACATACCTAATTCTAACCCACATGAAAAATTGCCAAGAGACCAAGTGCTCTAAAGCCCAGATTCAGTTTATTCAGCTTCTGTTTTGGAGTATAGCCAATAAATGGGTTTGGGCGGGAGACTAAATTGATTATGGTAATATGGGTATATTGCTTGAGGTGACTTTCCTGGCTTAAAACAGTGCATTTGGGTGCCTTTTGACTAGTGGCTGGAACTATCTAATAGATTTCCCATCAATAGGATTTCAAGATCTTAATTCTTTGTGAAGAGTTTGCTGATACATCCTCCAGCTCTTGTGCCTGGCAAAAAGTCTATTGAAACAAACAACTTATTTGGTGATCCGCAAAGCTCTGAGCAAAGGAAGGAAGTGAGCCTTCAAAATGATGGAGTGAATTAGAAATTAATATACACCAAGCTAATCTCCATCGTATAAACTCAACAGCAAAAAACCTTCCTGTGGAGGAAATGCCAGTCATGGGAACGAAAGTGGAGGTTCCTGCTGATGTTGGACAGAGGGCGTGTTGGGTGTTTGAAATCGATCTCTTTTCCCTGGATCATTTCTCTTGTGCTCCTAAGAGGCTGCATTATATACAGCCGTGTCAGGCACTGAGCCCCATGACTCTGCTGGTCAGGAACTCCAGGAATGTTTCAGTTTTTCCAGAAGATGTTTTCTGTGTTGGGCTTTGTTTGGACTGGAGCACTTTGAAGACGAAAAGCTGAACTTCAGCGTACTTTTAAGATGATTTAACAAGGTTTAAATTCACACTGGGCCAAAATAGCCCCCCCCCCCACTTCTGTCTCTAAACATGACTCCTTTGAGGATTAAAAACCCACAGAGGCATGTTTTATTAAAAGATATGTATTGAAACTGAGTCACAGAGAAGCAGAGGTCACAGTCCTCTGCTGCTGGTGGCACGCGTGGAACAATACACTTCCATGCCAGTGCCATGCGTGGTGGTGGAGGCCGTGCCGGTGTCCCCACGGACCTGGAGCAAGCAGGCAGCAGCACCACTGCCACGTGAGGGTTTGGCCTGGTGGCCCCCACCCGGAGCTCCTTCCCAGGGCCATGGAGTGTGGAGTTTCGTTCCAAAATGGCCCAAATGTATTTGGCTTAATGGACTCTTCCCTGGTTTGGTTTTGGTTTATTTTGCTTTATTTTATTTCATTATATTTTATTTTTTTTAAGTTTAACTCATCTACGCCAAATCTCCATGGCAAAGGGTTGGTGGTAATCGCAGAATCAGGGAATGGTTTGGGTTGAAGGGACCTTAAAGCTCCTGACTTCTGTGATGGGATTTAGATTTGCATCACAAGAGATTCCACTCTTGCAAGTCTTCCAGTCTGGAGAGTGGTTGGGGGGAGTGGTTTAGGAAGAGTAACCCTAAATGTTGAGGTCTAGAAATGGTTTGAAACTTTTTAGGGAGTCCTTTAATGTTCCGTTTCATATGGGCAATGGTCTCGTTGTGGTGAGTTTCCCAGCTCAGCAGTGTTGTAGCAGTGTGCGAACACTCATTTTACCAGATCTTCTCTTCCTCCTCCTCCAGAGTTCTTCAAGGAACTCCTTGAAAACGCGGAGAAGTCTCTGAATGACATGTTCGTGAGGACGTACGGCCGCTTGTACATGCAGAACTCGGAGCTGTTCAAGGACCTGTTTGTGGAGCTGAAGCGGTACTACGTCGGTGGCAATGTCAACCTGGAGGAGATGCTCAACGAGTTCTGGGCGCGCTTGCTGGAGCGCATGTTCCGGCTGGTGAACCCCCAGTACCACTTCACGGATGAGTACCTTGAGTGCGTCAGCAAGTACACGGAGCAGCTGAAGCCCTTTGGGGATGTGCCACGGAAGCTCAAGCTACAAGTGACCCGAGCGTTCGTGGCTGCCCGCACCTTCGCACAGGGCCTCGCCGTCGCGAGGGACGTCGTGAGCAAAGTGTCTGCGGTGAGCTCCGTGTTGTGGTTATTCCATGTCCCGTGTGATGGGTAGCATCTTTGCCTGTTGTCCTGATTAGGTACCTAAAGGCGTTGGTGGTAGTTGAGTGCTCATTGGACCAAAGTCCATTGATGTGGGCTGTGCATAGAATCACAGAATGGTTTGGGTTGGAAAGGACCTTAAGATCGTCCAGTTCCACCCCCTTCCCATGGGGAGGGATGCCTCATGCTAGACCACGTTGCCCAAGCTCCATCTGACCTGGCAGTTTTTCCAGGTTCATCCAACCTCCAATTCTTCCTTATATCTGACTTGAACTTCCCCTCTTTAAGTTTAAACCCATTACCGCTTGTCCTAACGCTACAATCTCGCATGGTAGATTCGCATTCTGGGGACACCACCATCCAGTGCTCCAGCCTGGCGGCTGGGATGTGCCCCAGCTTGGTGCTGGCCTCCTGTCTAGGGAACAGCAACAAGCAGGAAATTAAATGCCTGCTGCAGTGGAAATAACCATGTTTACTTGTGTAGTGGCCCTATCTTCTTCTTAATATTGCCTTTAAATTAAGAGTGAGTCACGGATGCTACGGGCATCTATTATGGAGCAGCTGGTTATTTGCTCCTTGCTCCCAGGCATGAAGAGAGCAAACAGTGTTCTTATGATAACAGTAAGCCAGAGTCACATGCACAGGGCAGGAGCCAGTTGTACTTGGTTCCACACATGCAGCACAAGTTAGACCTCAGACTTTTATGGTCAAGTCATTTGAGGGGGGATCAAACAGCTGTGATGTGTTGGTCACTTGTATGTTTACCTCCTTGTTCTTAGAAACCACTTTGGAGTGGTTTAAACGGGGTGACTTTTTCTTTTGATATAAGATCTGTCTTTAATTTTAGTCTAAGGAGCAGGTGTAGTCAATAATCCCTTAAAGTGATTGTGCAAGATAACAAATATTCATGATTTCCTTTGAACAAACCCAGCTAATTTCCTGTGGGCTCCGGAAGATTTGGTACAATCATTGAATTAGGCAGAGAGAGGTTTACTTCCCCTCTACCTGCTCACGGAGTAATAAAACACCAGGCTGAAAGAGCAGGCAGTAGTCTGAATCACCCCCAGTGCCAGGAAAGGGGAAAAAGAAAAGGCAAACCAGAAAAGAAAAGCAGTTCAGGTGTTCGTAGAAGCAGAATGCAGTTCTGGAGGCAGCAAAAGAAGCGTCACTGAGGGATAATCATTTCAATTGCTTTGACTTGCAGGGAATATATTAAAATACTGCCTTTCTGAAAAGGGAAGAAAGTCTGCTTCCATGTTGATTTTTCTTGAAGAAACATGAGAAAAACCAGCCTGTGATAAGCCTGCATGTGTGTGAGAGGGCAGAGGATATTAGGAAGGGCAGAACTGCCACATCCAGGCTCCAGGACCAAGTTGCACATTAGCGGGGGCAGATCCCTGGACACATTGACTCCCCATCTAATAGTGCTGGCTCTTGGGTTAGACACGTGTACGTGCCACTGGTTGAGGATGGGTGTTGTTAAGTAGCACGGGTGACAAAGGGGTCCGTCTGATTAGACCATAAAATCCTCCAGCCTCAGGGACAGTGTCCTGTGGTGGGAAGATGTGGGAGGGAGGAACAGTGCTGGGTGAGGCCAAGTGTGGTGTCTCCATACCAGGTCACTGGCCAAGACCTTTTGGTTAGGGTTTCAGCTTTGGTGGCTCCTGTTTCTGACTCTGTGGCAGATGCTGTGGTCAAGAATTGGCGTTTTTGCTGCCGGATGTGGATGAAGTATTCGGGTGGGAAGTCTGTGTTAAGCCTCAGCGAGGTCTTTCGGAATGTGCAATCACTTGATAGGCAGTGAATGTGCATGGGGATCGTGTTTATGCTCCATCTGCTCAGAATTCATCAAAACGTCTCCAGACTTGACACGGAACCACGAGGGCTTCGGTCCCCGCATCTGTTACGAATCAGAGTCGTGGAGCTGAGGTGGTGTCGTGATTTCTCTTTCCCTTTGAAGATCCTTGAGTATAGAGTTGCTTTCAACCCTAGAATTAATTGCTCGAGTGTGGAAAGCTACCCAGAGACCCACTCAGCTGTAAAAATAGCTCACGTGTCGTGGACAGTCACAGGTCTTGCACTTCCCACTTCATTTTCATCAGCTGCATTGGAGATCCTGCAGCAGATTGACTTTTCCAAGTTGTAGCAAAAGTCCCTGCTGCTGAATAAGCTTCAGTTGCAGCAGTAGAAGGAATAATAATCTCTTCTGTGGGGTTTTAATCTCATTCAGTGGAAATCTAACATCTTGTTTCTGCAGGATACAATGGGAAACTCTATCTGCGAGTTTAAAAGCCGCTGGTTTGATGCCTGCTGCTTTGCGGTTGTGTTTTGGGGCTTCCCCCATTACATATAGATTAGCCCAGCTTTGCTGAGCTCTGTATAATGACTCTATTGACTTTGCTTCCTTCTTATTTTTACTTGGGACTTGTGGTGGAATGGCTGCTTATACCAGGGATTAACTTGAGGGATAAATCTTCTGTTCTTCTTGATGAAAAAACATCCAAAGTGATGCAAATGAGTTTTCCTTTTAATGCGTTTTGTAACAAGCAAGTTAAAAATGCTTAATTGAAAATCCTCAGGAGGAGAAATACAAACTGCTGCAACACCCAGCTGCTCCTTACTTTCCTGGGGTGCTGTCAGGAGAGCAAAGAGCACTTTACAGTAGAACAGCCTTGATGGCTTTTTAATGATCCTTCGTGTTTTTACATCTTCACTTGGGAGGTACATTTAGAAAGGTATTGTGAGTTTGGGAGCTAAGGGGGAAAAGAAGTGAGAATATTGCAAAGCTGCAAGTGTGCTTGATTCCTGAGCCAGGATGATGGAAAATGACTTGAATTCAGCCTTGGATGGCTCAGAAGCCGTGTGCCAATGCCCAGGCACGCACCAGAGAGAAAGCAATTGGGTTCTGAGAGAAAGCACAGATTTTTTTCAGGCTGTGTCTAAAAACCACACAGTTTTTGATTCTCAGCTGTTCACCTCCCAGATTCCCTCCTTCGGATCCAAAAGGTACAACATCCTCCAGTTCCATCTTGAGCAGCAGATCTGAGCAGAGATCCCAGGGTGCAGTTTGTGCCTGCTAGAGATGTGTCCTGTATGTGAGGTGGGCTGCAAGGGGCTGAGGGCCTCCAGCCTTTCCCTCCGTTGCCTGCTGATGCCTGGTGCTTTCTCTGACCTTGCTGCCCCTGCCCTGGGGAGACGGAAATCTGCCCATCCCTTAATTGCTCACTTGCTACTTAGCCCTTGACAAGCACTAAAATCAACCGGGTTAAATTGCTGCCAGCAGTGACATTTCCTGCCCCAGCCAGGGCAGGGAAAAAGGAGCAAATGCGAGCCAGAGCCCAGAGTGAGTGAAGAAAGGATGAGAACCAACAACTGGGCAGTTCTCAAGCTGCGGAGATGTTCCCATACTTACTTGCAAGGGATTAAATCTACAGCCTGGTCAAGGGTCATGACACCTTTGAGGGCAAAGTGCCCTCGACTACAGGCCCAGGATGGAGATCCCTGTTATGGGGGAAGGAGAAGGTGGTGAAGTCGAGGACTGAGCTCCTGACAGCGTTCTGTAGGGTCGGGAGGACCCTGCTTGCCCTGCATGATGAGGTCAACAGCAGAGGCTCGTGAAGGAGGAAGGCACCAGGCATCGAATCCCTGTGTTTGTGCTGCCATCTCTCCATAGTGTTGCAGATGGGACCTCCTGCCTTCGTAGCGGTGATGAGAGTTTTCTGCAGCCCCCAGGAGATTTATGCTGATGAACTGTTGTTTTGGAGTTCTCTCTCCACTTTTTCTTCTTGCCCTTATGTCTGATGGGCTGAGGAACTCCTGGGAGCACAGCTTCTAAGAGGAATACACCTACCCCCCTTCCTCTGGCGTCAAGAGACTGGCAGCCTAGAGGAAGCTGCGGGGATGTTTGCTCACGGGGGCTGCAGAAGGCTCAGCTTCCTCGGTGTCAGCATTTCTCCCCTAATGAAGTGTGAGGATAGCAGCCAAGTAGGGAATTTTCTTCAAGCCCTTTATGGAAGAGAGCTGTGGAGAGGACATTGGTGATTGCCTTCCCACAGCATTCCCTGAGCTGGAGTGGGATCCCAGAGCCTTCTCCTCTTGATCTGAGCTGCCTCATCTCTAAAGAAGCATCCATCCACGGAGAGCAACGTGAAGCTCTGAGCCTGCATAAGCCAACCTAACACTGACCTGTGCGAGCTCCCTTACTTCCAGCTGCATCTCCCGAGCCCCTTTTTGGCATGGATGCTGGATGTGGACCAGGTATTAGCTTGGGAGAATCACAGCCTGGTTTGTGTTGGAAGGGACCCTAAAGCTCCTCCAGTTCCAGCCCCCTGCTACGGGCAGGGACACCTTCCACGAGAGCAGCTTGCTCCAAGACACATCCAACCTGGCCTTGAACGCTGCCAGGGATGGGGTGAAGTGGTGAGAAAGTAACAGACCAATGAATGAAGAAGAGTTAAGGCCTGTAGGATGAAAAACGTTAAGACACAGAGATCCTGTTAGAGTAAAAGTTATGCCCCTTGTCAGCACCATTTGTGTATCTAAAAGTTCAGTCAGAGAGCAAAAGTCCAATCTCCCTTTGTGTGGTTTTTGCCCTTGATTTGACTTAAAGGGAATGTGACCATAATCCTTTCTCCAGGAAGACATTCCTATTTCTATACCCAGTGACGCTGGGCAGCCTCTGGGCAAGAACAAACCCTCCTGGGTAAGTGGGAGATATGGAATGTGTTGCTTGAATGTGTGGAGCGGGGCTGGGGGAGCAGATGCTGCTGCTTCATTGGCAGCTGAGAAATAGCCAGGGGGAGCTCTTTAGGTGTCACAGCAGGACCCCAGAGAAGCAGTGGTGTATAGGCAGCAAGTTACAAGTCATGGGGCCAGACTGAGGGGCTGTTCTGCACAAGGACATTGCCTTCTGTATGCCAAGGGCAAACATCAATGCAGAAAACAATACCAAGCACTTCTCCACATCAAAGATGACCCTGAGAAGACCTGCCAAGAATGTGGCTCCATCTGCCTCTGCTCCGTCCATCTGAGGGTCTGTACTAGGCATAGCCTTCAAAGCATGCTTGAGCAGGGTTTAAGGGGCTGAGTGTGCCTGGATGCGGCTGTGGATTTGGAGCTGATGGCATCAGGCAGGAGTGCTTCAGTCCACTGTTATTTGGGAAGGGGTTTTTTTGTTGGTTGGTTGGGTTTTCATTTGGTTTTTCCTTTTTTGCTGTTTGGGGGTTTTTTCTTTCCTTGCCTCTCCCCCACTCTGTGGTTCTGCTGCTAATTTTGAGAGCAATGTGAAGGGATAACTAAGGAAGGTTTTGGGTGTAGCTGCCAAGATAGACGTTCTCCCTGGTTTGCTTATTAAAGCAAGCAATGCTCCTGGGTACCTGCGGGGTGTCTGGGTCAGGGAGAGGCAGGTGCTGCAGAGAGCAAGCTTTGTGTGAAGGGCATGTCGGTCCTGGGGACACAGAGCAGGAGATGCTGACTTGGCACCCCAAGGTCCCCTCTGTCCCACGTGGGAAGCGGGTGCTGATGGGGAAGACAATCGGGTGCTGATGGGGAAGACAAGCAGGACTTGCTCCCCTCTTGACTTGTTAATGTTACAACTGAGTAGGTTGAGTGACTGGCCGTGTGATTCTTAGGAGCTCTGCTATTCCTCTTGCAGTGTCACATCATGTGGGGAAACAAGGTGGAAGTAGAAAACAGAGCATAAATGTACTCTTGAACTTCTTGCATAAGACAAAGCTGCAGCAGAGGTCACCATCAGTGAATACTGAGGCACAGAGCTGCACGGTTCCCAAAGTCCCCTCCTAAATGTGCTCCTTTGTGCAAGGTTTTGGAGGCCCAAATGTGTGGTTGAACCAGATGCTTCTGAAATTATTCATCTGTTAGCACCGGGCCAGAAAATTGGTTAAAGGCGTAGTTAATTCCAAAACCCTTTCATTGGAATATTTGGGGTGGAGAAGCAAACCAAGAGCCTCCCAAGTGATGATCTGCTTCACAGCGAGCTGAGTGCCTGGACCAGCGTGTGCCAAGATGATGCTCTTGCACAACACTGAGGGAAGGAAGAAGTGATGCAAGGATGGTTGTGTTGGTCCCAGAAATGGATGACACTTGTTTAAATGGGCGGCTCACCTGGAGCATCGCACAGCCCCTTCAGTCATCTTTGGAGTTAGCTTCAGAAGTCAGGAAATCCATGTCACTGAGAAGTGATCCCTTTGGTCTTCCTTATCCAGTATTGCCCTGATTTTCATTTATGTATTTATTTTTGCAAAGGAAACAGCATAAATCAAAAGTAACCTCACCACAATTTGTTTTCAAATTGCTGGATTTTTATGGGGTTTGGTGGCTGTGCTGCTGGCATGGCAACGCTGCTGTTGTGCAAGCTGGGAAAATAAGCAAGCCTGAGCTATCAGTGGTGTTATAAATAGTTATTAAAGCTGACAGGTTTCTAAATGTTGTTATTAACATTCTTAATGTTAACGTGAGGGTAGAGTGAGGGAACAGAATGTGGCTCTGGCTGTCTGGCAGCTGGTGGGAGCTCCCTGCAGGACCATCCGTGGTTGGAGCTCAGCTATTCCTTGCCTTAGAAGTGGGGAGAAAGGAACCGGTTGCTTCTCTGAACTTGCAAAGATAGGTTTACTTTGAGTTTGGGGGGCTTTGTGGTAGGCTGTTAACAAGGCATGTCACTTGATAGCTGTGTATGTTAATGTTGGAGTTTCTGCCAGGTGTATGAATCCAGATGCAATTGCCAACAAGTTGGAAAAGGCAAAGCATTTCCCTTGTGTGAGACTGTGGCACGGGATGGTTGTGACAAGGTACCAACAAAACCCGGATTTTACTCTACAAAGAGCATCTTATTTTTCAAAGGACATGTTTGTACCTTCACCAGTCAGTGTAAGCTCCGGTGGTGTTGTGGTTTAAACCTAGTGGAATGTGAAACCAGCAGGTTGAGATAAGAACAGTTTAGCTACCAGAGTACAATACGATACTACTACTACTACTAATGATAAGGGGAAATAACGAGGGGATAGAATGTAAAACTAAAAGGGAAAGGAAAACAAACACTGACCAGCAGCGATGCCCAATCCAATTGCTCAGCACCTGCTGACTGATACATAGCCTGATCTGAGCAGCAGTTGGTCCTTTCCAGGTAACTCCCCTCACTTTATATCTGGGCATGACGTGCTGTGGTATGGAACATCCCTTTGGATAGTGCGGGTCAGGTGTCCCGTCTCAGCTCCCTCCCGGCTTCTTGTGCCCCTCCTCACTGGCAGAGCATGAGAGACTGAACAGTCCTTGATCAGGGGAAGCACTACCAAACAATAACTAAACCATCAGTGTGTTACCAGCATCATTCCCAGATTGGAGCCAAAGCACAGTGCTGCACCAGTTATTAGGAAGAGAATTAGCTATCCCAGCTGAGACCAGGACAGGGAGTAGCTCAATAACTATGATGTGAAACATTTGAATCAAGCCCGGAATTGTTTGCTTTTCACTTAATTCTTGAGGATCGTGGGCAGATCTGTATTTTTAAGGAGCAAGTTTGATACGAATGTGAAGATTGGTGCCAGAACACATCTGTTAGCAGCTTTTAATCTTCACGTTTGACAAAGCATAGAGATCTGGACAAATTGTAATTTACGTGATGAAACCACAGCGTGATGGATCGCTGCAGCGGCGTGGAACGCCAGGCAAAGGAGATAAATGTCTCAAGATAACAGGGAAGGGGCTGAAGTGCATTTACTCCTATTAGAAGGCTTTACAGGGTCTGTGCCGCTGCAGTGTAGTACTGCCTGGGCTCAAATCTACCAGGGTAAATCCTCTTCAGCAAATGAAGCTTTCTTTGGGACTCTGCTTTATTAGAAAGGCGATTATTTGGTTTTGAGGGTCATTCTAGAGTAGAGTTTGAATGAACTCGAGTTGCTTTCCAAGATAAACACAACCCCGGAACAAAGCGTATATGGGTTTACTGTTACATACAATGGTGTGTTAAGAGCTTGCACCTGGTGTGGCAGAGGGAACATGAAAAGCTTGTGAAGAATTGCCAGTGCAGCGTATGGCACATCCGACTGACAGATCCAGAGCCGCTCCGCACTGGGTTCAGGCCCCTTGCCAGGGCTAGGGTTCTCGTTGCGGTGATAGGCAGCAGTGAAGCATTTGTCACTATTGTAATGCGGTGTAATTGCTCTTAATCTTCCCCCAGACTCTCTCTTGGAGGTGATCTTGCCCTGCACCTTCCTGTTGCTTCCTGACACCATCAAATGCCAGAGCTGCACTGATGGATTTCCCTTTTGTCTTCCTTTTCACCTGCGACTATTGCAAACAGCTTCCCTGCAGGTTACATCCATCGGTAGTTAGGGCTCGGTTTGGTCACTGCTGGCTGGGGTTTGTCTTCTGCCATCACTCTCTACTCGGCTCTGTGTAGAGCAGCAGAGGTGCAAACCTGTGTGGGAAAGGAAACCAAACCTCATTTGCTTTTAAAATCATTCGGGGTCTTTGTTCAAAGGATCTAATCCAAGTGACCGTCCCATGGCATCCGCTGTGGAACGTAGGAAAGTGGCTTCAGTTTCCACTGCATCTGTTGGGATTCAGAGAGACCAACCCCTATGAAATATCAAAGCAGGGGGGATGCTGCAGGATTGCAGCCACTCAGCACTGATGGGGCAAGCTTGGAACCTAAGCTGGGAAGGGTCCCCCCGGTCACTGCTGTGCAGCAATTCCTTTCATAGGGCTGCAGCTTTCCATGGTAGGGTTGGGGAAGTCTCCTGTGCCTTGTCCCATTTCAAACTGCTCTGGCACCTGCTGGTGCTATCCGCATTTTCCTAACTCCCTTCCCAAAGAGGACGTGGAGCAGCAGTGCTGGAGTAGCTGAGGTCTGTTCATGGCCATAAGGACTAGGCGTGGAGGTCCTGGCACCTCCACCAAGTGACAGAGGAAGGGATTTTTATCAGCGAAACGACTAAGCTACTAAACTAGGGCATCCTTCAGAGTGCTGTCTCTGGGTGGAATATGTTATTTGGTTCCCTCTTCCCCCTGCAACTTTTTTGTTATGTGAGGACTGCACCATCTGGATGGCAGATGATATCTTTACATTTGTCTGCTTTCAGTTTTCCAACTATAAATCATCTGATTTAGCTGATTTCTGTTGCTTGAGCTCTTCTCAGTGTTTGAACTAAGCTCTGCTTTAAAGCTACCCTGGCCCAATAGGGAGCTTTCTGCTGGGGCTTCTGCTCCTGCTGCGCCTTCCAAATATGTTTTATATATATATATGTGTGTGTGTATATATATATACACATACACACACAGAGATACAAATATATATATATATGCTTTGAAGCATCTGCGTCAGACTCCACCATCGCCACAACAGCTTTCTACATTGAGTCTCCTTTTGCAGCATTCAGTCCTGTTGTCCTCTCTGCCATGAAGTTGATTTCCAGACCTCCAGCGGATGAGATGGGGAGACCATCCCCATCTTCATCTGTTTGTATTGAATAACTTCTCTCTGCCTTGGGGTTGTGTGTGTGTCTCCTCCCTCAGCATAGTCTTGGATCATAACCTATTTACAGCGCTCTCCATAAATGCCTTACAAGAAGTCTTGAGCACATTGCTTTAGACACCAGAGACCGATTCTATTTTGTCGGTGTATCTCTGATTCCATCTTAATTTTCCATTTCATGTGTGACTAATTAACACTTCAACTTGCTCTTTGGGGAGCTTCTCTCTTCAGCGCTTGAGATGGACCCACCACGTGGCCTGCACTGGTACGTGATGCTGGAGCTAATGCTCCTCAAACCAGCTGGGTGGAAATGGTTTCAATGAATGTTTTGAAGCTGGGCCAGAGAGTGAATCAAACATGAATGACCATGAGTCACATTGGAAAATAGCCCTGTGGAGGGCTCAGGGGGTGACGTTCCTGCTGCAGATAGCTCCACTTGCACGCCCAGTGATTGCACATCGGCTTTGAGGGTCCTCTTCACTTGTCCTCATCTGCAGGGCTGTAGCTGCCACCTCTGTTGAGTGTGGGGAACGGTGTTACATAGCATGATGAGTGCTGAGTGTAAATGAACCCAGGTATGTGTCATGTAAATGCTGTGTTTCTGGAGTGGAATGTGAGATAAAGGAGCTGGTCCCTCTGCCGGAGAGCCCTGCTGGGCAATTGTCTGGGCAGAGCCTAGCCAGCACCAAGGAGAAGGCAGGCACACTGGGTGGGTTTGGTGCAGGGAGAGAGGTAAGCACCCTGTCCTGGCTGCTTTGTCCCCAAGATATCCCAGCATCACTGTGTTCAGTGTGTGTTGTAGCAGCACTCGGATCACGCAGCCTTGCGTCATGCCTGTTGGGTTGGTCACGTTTTACTGCTTCCCTGAGCTCGAGCACTGCATGCCCCCATCGGGGTGCCTGTCCTTGTACAGGTCCCACAGCACACAAGGTGCATTGCAGTGCATCTGCAAACCCATCATCTGCTCCACAGCTCTCTGGACCGTGTAAATGGGAGCTCTGACTGGAGGGTGGTGGCCGACCCCAGTGCATCTCCTCTGCACAGTTCTTTTCCAGCTCACCCTGGGGTAAATACGTGGGGTTCTGCTGTAGTGACTGAGGACTAACTGTTCTCCTTTCCCCTTTCTGTCTTGTACAGGTGAACCCCACGCCGCAGGGGACACGAGCGCTGTTGAAAATGATGTACTGCCCATACTGCCGAGGTCTGGTATCGGTGAAACCCTGCTACAACTACTGCTTTAATGTCATGAGAGGCTGCTTGGCCAACCAAGGCGACTTGGATGCTGAATGGAATATCTTTATGGGTAAGGCAATATGGGTTAGAACCTCATGTGAGTGTGTACTGATGCCATGTCCCTCACCTGAATGGCTTTTGTGGGTGGCTGTGCTGAGCTATAGTGAGTTTTTTAGGTGTCTGTGCTGGGTATCTTTTCCTTCCACACCTCTGTATGTGTTTTGCTTCCACATCTTTTGCCATTCATGTTAATTTTCGAGATTCATAGATTACTTTGTGTTGGAAGGGACCTCAAAGCTCCTCCAGCTACAACCCCTGCCACAAGCAGGGACACCTTCCATAGAGCAGTGCTCCAAGCCCTGTGTCCAACCTGGCCTTGAACACTGCAGGGATGGGGCAGCCACAGCTTCTCTGGGCACCCTGTGCCAGCGCCTCAGCACCCTCACAGTAAAGAGTTTCTTTATTAGGATATATGGGATATAACATTAGGAAATTATTTTCCTTATATCTGAAGGAAAAGCACATAGAATCGAGTACCTAGAATCATTCATAAATGAATGAGACTTCTTTTGTGCCAGTGATCTCTGCTGCAGCAAGCTTTAGAAGGAAGGAACTGCCACGTGCTTGTAGGCTTGGAGTATCTTCTTGCTTGGCCAAGCCTGTGTGCAAGCTGTTTTTTCCATACTGCTCGTTATACGTTCCTGTCACCATCAGCTGTCCTTCCTGAAGCCAGTTTTCTTGCTCAGCGACCTGGAGTCTCCCCTCAGCTGGGGGGAGCTTTGGGAAAAGCTGTGGGCCTGTGTTTTACATTAAAACTGAATGGGATGTGTGCCTGAACTTGTTTTTTAAACAGTTCATTGGTGCTTGGCCACCGTCCTTTTGAGCATTGGTTTGCATGATGCTGTGCGAGTGCTTTTGCCATCTTCCTCCTCTTTGTTAATTCTGTGCTTAGAAATGGTGTTATTCAATACATGAAATCTAGACTGAAATGTTAAGCTCTGCCTTGGGTCAAGAAGCAATGATGCATCACATCTTGGGGCACAGGCGATAGATAATGTTAAATGTTCTCATTTGGGCTCCTTTTCCAGAAGGCTTGATTTATCTGTGAATGGGCATCCTTTGGGAGCACTCGCTTCACTCCAGTCAGTGTGGGATCAAGTGCACATGTGCAATGTCTGCTGCTACTGGCGAGGCTGTGCTGCTCTTCCTGTCCCGCTCATGGCAAAGAAGAGACTGTTAGAAAGAAAAGATTTCCCTTTCCTTGAGCTGTGAGATTAAAAAGAAGGGAAATTGCTGACAATTGGCATTTCAGGCTAGATTTCAATCTTAGCTTGTTTTCCCATGTTCTGCACGCTGGCTTTTCACTTTGCCTGCGCCAACTGGATGTGTGCAGGGTATTATTTTCAGAAGGCCTTTTTTTGCCTGTGTATTCCACGTAGGGAGTTAAACGTGGCACTAAATCGTGTTTCCAAGTCATTCTCTGGGAGGCTGACCCCCCCCAATTCCTCCCAGCCGTCTTTCGCATGAGAATATTAAGTATTTCAGCTACAGTTGTTGCTGAAATAGCTCAAAGCCAAGAGACTTGCAAACATCTAGTCCAAGTAGAAAAGAGGAGTCCCATGAAAGGGAAGGGCATAATGCCAGAAAGCAGACAAAAGCACAAGCAGCTAATTGCTGTAGGTGGTATGCAGCTAAAAATGAACCTCAGGGGAAGCCGGCGAGCCCTGTCACACGAGACTGATCAGCGACTGCATACAATAATTAAGATTATTAAACAAGAGAATAGGAATCAGTGCTGTTCCAGGTTGGAAGCAAAGCTCTCTTCTAGCAGGGCTTCCTCCCTGAGGGAGGAATTCCTCATGGGAATTCTTGTCCATTCATTGCTTGAGTATCATATTAAGCTTCGTTACGTTTATTGGGAGTATCTGCTTGGTTCTTGCGCTCTGGGTTGATTCTTGCAGTGCACCAAACACTTAAGCTGTGTTATCTTTAGTTTAATAACTGACCAGGTCCTGGATGTGTTCTGGATTTTGGGTTCTATCTGTTTGCCACTTGAGCAAGTAAAATTGAACAGATCAGGTGCTTGGGGCAGGGCCTGTGTCACGCATATCCTGTGTGTAGGGGCTGGAGGGTTTAAATGAATCGCTAAATAAAACAAAACCCAAAATGACCCTTCTAAACCCACCCCACAACAAAGAAAATGCACTCCGCCTGCATGGGCTCAGTGGATTTAAGTGCTAAATGATGGCAATGATTTATTATGTGTTAAAACCAGATTTTGAATATAGCGACGTAATTTAAAGATAGTTCAGTGGGAGACCTTAGCACGCATGCTGCAAGTACATATGAATGGGTGCATGTGTGTATGAAATGCTCACGTGTGTGTTAGGGGGTCAGTACGTGAGTCATTTATGTGAAGCTTTTCCAAACTCGGATGCAAAGTGTGTCGGGTTTTTTGAGACAAGCAGTCTTTTAATTCCTTACTTCTGGAAAGTGCCGTTTAAAGTCATGGCATAGGAAATAATGAGAGAATTGTACTCTTTTCTGCCATTTAACTATTTGAATTATTTCGCCCTCTATTCCTGACACAATTGTACTCCAATTAGACAGGGGTATACTTTGTTTCAAACAAGCTGTTGCAGGGGTTGGGGCTTTCCTGAATGAACAGTGTTAATCTCCAGTGCCTTTTCATCATTTATTTCTTTAATGTATTTCCCCCCCTCCCCTCCAAGGTTTCTTCTGCTCAGAGATGTCAAATTCCGGCTCTATATATACATATCTGGAGTGCGACTTTGTGTGCGAAGGGGTTTTTTCCCCTTTAAGAAAAGATTGTTGTTACTGAATGGTCAAAGTCTTCCCCCTCCGTCCCTCCCCTTTTAAATCAGATCTTGGGGTTAAGACTGAAAACTGCCTTTTGTTCCTCAAGTCAGACAGTGAGGCTGAAGATGTGGGTTTCTGATTATTGGGGGCACAATGCGAGAGAATTGCTTGCCTTCATGAGAGCGAGGTGCTTTGTTGCCAAGGATTGTCTCAATGCCAGTAGCAAGGACAAATGTATGCAGGAGGAAAAGAGTCTTTAAGGGATGGTGCTATGTGGTGTGGGTTGGGGGGGGGGGAGTGTTGTTCCCTTCCCAAATCCACTTCCATCTCGCCATCACAGGGAGGAGACACTCTTTGTCATGCTGTGTGTTTGTAATAAATGGCCTGGGTACATTTTTCACTCTGCCAGACTTTCCTTGTGAAGCACCTCCCTATGGCTTATAAATACCAATTATTTTGCATCAGAGCTTGGGCAAAAATCATTGATGTTTATAATCAACTCCTCTCTCCCAGTAATGGGAAAATCATTCTGGGAGGTGAGTTGCACAGAAGCATCATTTCTGGTGTTGGTGCAGCATGCCTCCCCCTCTTGTGTGCTGTGATGCCAGTGTTATCCTGAGCCCCAGCCAACCTGATGAATGTCAGACGTGGCTGCTGGAGGGAATCACTGCTTACCACGACGGCGGTGGGGACACCAGCCAGCTCCTGGTGGGAGGTAGGAGCTTGCAGGATGCCTCCAAAAGCAAAGCTGTGGATGAAGTGGAGCCCCCCCTTTCCCTTTTTTCTTTCCCCTCCTTTCTTTTTAATGGAAGTTTATTTCCTTTCGCCCTCCTTGCCAGTATCAATCCCCGCTCCAATTATTACTCTCCTTATCTTTCCTCAGCAGCTTTGGCAGCTCTGCTGGAGGCCGAATGCATTTTCTCTATGGGCAGTCAAAGCGGAGGCTGCATTCCTGGGCTGTGATACATGGAACGCCATGGCACCCCTGCTAACAAAGGGCCCAATTCGCTCTACATTCCCATGGTCTTGTGGATGGCCTGCCCGGCTCAAAGTTGACAAAGATGCCAAGCAGCCAGAAGAATCGGGGTTTATGTTTCCTTTCAGGCTTTCACAAACACTTTATTGATCTGCGGCCTTTCCTGGCCACTCAGATAATGAAGTAGTGACAAAATGGAATGATTTTTGGGTCGGGTTTTCCTGGTTTGGTTGAAACTCTGCATTTTGTGTGGTTTCTTCTCTGTCTCCTCATAATATTTTTATTTGAAACGAGCAGCTTCCTCCAAGCCGGGCCGCGATGTTCTTTACGCGCATGAAAACCCTCAAAAGCATTGACAATGATGAACACGTTTAAGTTGTGCTCCACTTGTTTACAAAAAGTCTCCATTTGGTGGCACATCAAAAGCATTTTTCTCCCCTCCGGCACAATGGTATATTCATGCTAGCAGTCATTACTCAGAGATTTGAAGCATCACTTTATTGGAGCCCACCACAATACAGTCTAAGACTCTTTGTTTCATTTGTTATTACCTTCTTTCCCTCCCCCCCCAACCCCCCCCCTTCTATTTTGTAATGCATTTAGTTCAGACCTGTTGTTAGCCCCTGATAGCCAAATTCTAGCCATGCCCTGCAGCATCTCTGTCATTGATGCTGGTAGTGTGTGCTTGCGGGATGAGGAGGTCTCCTGGGGCTCCAGCTCCTCCTAAGCACCTTGGGGTTTAGGATGGGGTTGACCGACTGATAGACCTTTAACTAACAGCCAGCAAATCTTCACAATATTGAGTTGAGTTGTCTTGAAAAAGTGCATTTAAAGGCTAGGAAGGCATCTGCAGTTTATGGGGTTTTGAATAATAATAATAATAATAACAATGATCATTATTATTATCATCATTACCATTATTACTATTTTAAATGCAAAAGTTTAATTGTCTATTTGTCTTCAGTTTATGGGATTTTTTTTAGTGTAGTTTAACATGACTTGGGCACTGAAGCAGGGCTATTACTAAATTGTTCACTATATGGAATATCTTTATTGGGCCGTAACAGGGAGCCAAAGCCCGTAGCAGTTTTCTGCTTGTTGAAAGTACCTTCTGCACTTGAAGGATAAACATCATGAGAAAAACTTTGCAAAAGAGATTAACAGAAATGGGAAACATGCATTTCTCCTTAATGGAAGGGAGCAGGAGTGGGGCGGAGCTCTTCAGGAAAGGGTTTCTACAGGGCCAGAGTGAAGAAACAGGCTGTGCCCTGGCCTCCTACATCACACAGGCTAGGGAAAAATGGGGAATGAAATGCAACTGGGAAATGCTGAGTTTGTGCAGAGCATCATGAAGTGATGCAGGAGAGGAGACAAGCAAAAGGGGGTGCCTTGGGGCTGAGGGACTGTGGTGAAAACTGATGTGAAGTACAGGTTGCAATGAGCAAGAAGAGTGGATTGTTTAGCAGGAGGCGTGTACCTGGAGGCACCTTCTAGAGGAGAGCCAGAGAGCGAGCTTAAATGCAATGCAGAGCAAAAGCCTTAATGCCAATAATAATTTCCAGAGGAAGTAGTGGATGTTCAGTAGCTGCTGTGTTTAATGATGTATTTGAGGGGGATGTGCGTGTCGGCACGGGAGGAATGACCTAGCAGTGTTGGCTGGGGGACTTTTCCATCTCCCCTTCCCTAGAGATGTGCCAAAGATATCATTAGTGCACAGTGAGGTGTATATATATAGATATGTGTCTCTGTGTATGTGTGTATGTATACGTATGTGTGTGTGTGAATAGAAACAGCATTTACCCTGGTTTCATGCAGCCTCCCTGGTGCAGATTGCCCATGCAATCCCTTGGCTTCCCCAGGCATGGCAAAGCCTGTAGCTTTCCATAAGGGAGAGCTGGTAATGATGATCATCTTGAGCCCTTTCCCATTGGTGTCCTGCATTCAGGAGCAGCATGAGGAAGCCGGTGGCTTTGAAAGCAGTCTTGAAAAACAAATGACACAAGCCATCCTTTAATAACCAAGGATGGAGAGGAGGGTGTTAGTAATGCTTGTTCTAATGGGAGGAGCTGATTACAGGCTGCCTGTTGGCAGGCTGTGATGGTTCTCTCTCCTTTAACGTGGCTTTTGATGTATATGAGCCTGTAGCTCGGGGCTGGCAGCCTGGTGATGGCTCTGGGATAGAGCAGAATGTTTCCTGGAGATGTGTGCTGGTCAGAAGCACCGTTGTGGTGAACATCTGTGTGCTCCATCTACTGTCCTTGCTACCTTGTTAGTCTTGAAGCTCCTCCATTAAAATCCCTCATTTCTCTCTTTGTCTTAGATTCCATGCTGCTGGTAGCAGAGAGGCTGGAGGGTCCCTTCAATATCGAGGCAGTCATGGATCCCATGGATGTGAAGATTTCAGATGCAATCATGAACATGCAGGAGAACAGCATGCAGGTGTCTCAGAAGGTAAATGGGCCAAGGGGACCCTTTGGTTTATTTATCCAATGTGTTCTGTTTCCGTGCTCTCATCAGTGGGTAATTTCTTTAATGCCCTTTCAAGTACACATAAAGCTGATATATGGTTTGGGGCAGGGGCTGGGTTGGAGCCTGCAGAAGACAGGCTCTTGTGACGCCCCATCTCATAAACCCTTTCCTTCTCTTGTGTAGGTTTTCCAGGGATGTGGCCAGCCAAAACCTCTTGCCCAGGGCCGGGCTGCACGCTCTGTCTCCGAAAGCAGTATCAGTGCTCGCTTCAAGACCTACCTCCCGGACGAGAGGCCAACTACAGCTGCCGGCACGAACTTGGACCGGCTGGTGAGTGCCTGGTCCTGCTTCGCACCCCTGTACCGCAGCGCATAGTTTTCCACTTGTAATTTATAGGGTTCCTTAATATTCCTTGGCTGTCTCAGGCTCTCGGAGGGGTGTAATCTGCCCATGGCTCTAAACGTGAATTACCTCAACGCTCCTATGTCAGAAAAGTGCCTGTTTTAAAGGCTTGGCTTATGAGTAATGTGTGAGGAGCGGTGTTTAATTTTGTATTAAAGAAGTAAATCAACCATCAAAACACGCAGCCTGAAGATCTGGCCTGTACACGTCTGTTGTGATAAAAAATACCTTTGCAGCTTCACTTTTAATGAGCGTTTGGTATTCTGGATTATGTCCTGTTCTCTTTTTTTTTTTTCATTTAATAGGTTACTGATGTGAAAGAGAAGCTGAAGCAAGCCAAAAAATTTTGGTCATCTCTCCCTGGCAACATTTGTAATGATGAAAAGATGTCTGTAGGCACTGTCAATGAGAATGAGTGCTGGAACGGGAGTGCCAAGAGCAGGTTTGGCGATGCTGCTGCCCCCGCTTAACTCTCTCCCTCTCACCGCAGCCTTTCCCCAATTGCTCTTCTCCTACAGGAGTGATCTCAGCCTCCCCTGAGACACTGCCATTATCCCTTCTTTTTCCTGTGGATGGGAGAGCTTGAGCCCAAAGCTAAAGGGCTGTCCAAGCTCTGCGTGGTGGTTTATTTTAAAGGAGAGAGCTGAGTATAGATACCCAGATGTGGCATCTCCTCTTGAACTTCAACCTCCCTCTTAGTGGTTGCTCGTGGGTTTGGGGAGGTGATTTGTACAAAGTCCTGTATCACGGCTGCAGAATGGGGATGCTCGTGTGGTTGCCCAGTTGAGCAAGGGGAGATGGAGGCTGCTCAGACGTCCTCTCCTCTGCTGCAGAGGTCAGTGGCTTGAGGGGGGCAGTGGTTTCCAGGCACACTCTCTATGGAAAAATAGTTACGAACCTTATTTTTTTTCATGTGAGGAAGAAATTGCCAACACATGAATAAGCCAAAGGTTTTCTGTCATATGGTTTATGTAACTGTTTAACTTTGAGTTTGGAAATAGAAGTGAGTTTTTTCTGTTTGCTTACTGAGGAAATAAAGCAATATCCAAGATTTTCCATCCAAAACAAAAAAAGCCCCCAACGAATCAGTCATCCAGGGTTTTCCAGCAGTTTTTCTAAGTAGTAGCAGGTTTTACCCCTGGTAGTTTTGGGGCACAGGACTGAGCCATCCCACATCCACTTTGCACTGTTTTGTGGGTGTCTGAAGCTGCTTTGCTTGGCCAGGGTGATGGTTTGGGTGTCTGCAACAAGAAATGAGTGGCTCTGCCCTGCTGAGGACTTGGTCAGCAGCTTGTGTAGGGCTTTTCACAGTGGATCTCCCCAGTGTGCGTGCAAAGGTGGCCCCAGTAAGGAGGGGAGATGGAGACTTGGCAGCACTGAGCGAGGACACTGAGAGGAGGCTGCACATCCTATGTGGGTTGTGCAAGATATTTTGCTTTGCTGTTACCATTCTCTCTGAGGCTCCAGTAAGCTTAAAGTTCAGTTGTCTTCCATGCTCTGGTTCCTCTTTTGGCTCTCTGACTTCTTTGAAACGTAATATTGATCATAAATAATAACAAACCCACCACCATCACTAAGAATAATAATAAACAACCTTTCCATATAGAGGACAGGGTTTGAGCCCTTCGGCTGTGTGCTTGTATCTCATTGCCTTGTCTCCAGGATCTGTAGATAGTTCTAAAGGCTTTTCTCTCCCATGGTATTGCTATTGGCATCATAACTAAGAAAAGAAATGTTTTCTTCTCTTAAGTGATGGTTTTTCTTGCAAGTCAGGTAATTGAAGGAGGGAGAAAAAGTGTCTTATCGCTGCTCAATAGGATGAAATACCTGTTTCAGGAGACTTATTCTGTTGGGTTTTGTTGCTCAGCCTCTCTTTTAAGCCAAGAGGCCATACGTGTGATCAGACCCAAGCGCACACTCCTTAGACCAGCAGCTCAGCTCTTCTCTGCTGTACTTACATTATCTTCAGCATCACAGATGTTTCTCCTGCTGGGGTTATTAGGGAAATTGCATCTCATGTCTGCGTGGTGAGAAGTACACATTTAATAACCCAGCTTGGTGGTTAAGGTCCATTATGCAGAACCAGAATGACATTCTTGCCCCCAAAAGTTACTATAGGTTTCTCTGGGATAACTATAGCCCCAAAGGTTGTTTTCCCACAAGTGTCACCTATGTGGGCATCGGGGCACCTCAGCTCAGTTTTGCTCTGTGGCCTGCAGCGAGCTGATTTATGCTGTTGTAAGCCATTATTACTACAAACCCCAGATCTCCTTCTGTGTTCAAGTCGGGGAGAATATTGTCTTTCCTCTGCTTTTGTGGCATGGGAAATGAAAACAGTGTTTAATTCCACATGTTGTCCGGGCTGCAGGGAGCGGAGGTGGGGTGAGAAACCAGAGAAGGGTTCTGTGAGGATTCTTAGCTCTGGTACCAGCAGGAATGGTTTCTTTGCAGGTATGACTTTGCGGTGACTGGGAATGGCTTAGCAAGTCAAGTGAATAACCCTGAGGTGGAAGTTGATATTACCAAGCCAGACATGGTGATTCGCCGGCAAATCATGGCTCTGCGGGTGATGACCAACAAGCTGAAGAATGCCTATAGTGGGAATGATGTCGACTTCATTGACATAAGTATGTTTGCTGTTGTTTGCCCCCTGCTTGTCCTTTCTTTCCCTGTTTATTTGGAGTTCAGGCTGACATGGGGTAGCTGGATAAGCTTCAGCTGTGATGAAGTGTGTTAGTAAAGAGGGTGGGAACAAGCACCTCAGACAGGCTGTATGATGAGAGTTCTTCCCATAGGATTATAGAATGGTTTGGATTGGAAGGGATCTTGAAAGGTGAGCTAGTTTGCCCTCCCTGCAGTAAACAGGGACATCTTCAACTAGATCAGGTTGCTCTAAGGTCCACGCAGCCTGGCCTTGGATGTTACTGGGGGTGGGATGGGGCATCTGTCACCTTCCTGGGCACCTTCTGCCAGCGCCTCAGCACCCTCACAGGGAAGCGCTTCTGCCTAAGAGCTCATCTCAGTCTCCCCTCTGTCAGTTAAAGCCATTCCCCTTGGGCTGTCCCTACCGGCCCATGGCCAAAGCCCTTCTCTGGGTTTCCTGTAGCTCCTTTATGCACCGGAGCTGCTCTAAGGCCTCCCCTTAAGGAGCCTTCTCTTCTCAGATCATCAAGTCCACCTTGCTCCCCTTTCCCCAGCCCTGTCTGAAGCCTTGGGGGGGTAACACGTGTGTTTGTGTCCGCAGGTGAGGAGAGCAGCGGGGAGGAGAGCGGCAGCGGCTGCGAGCTCCAGCAGTGCTCCTCTGAGTTCGAGTTCAACGCCACCGAAGTCACTGGGAGCTCCAGCAAGAGCGATAAGAACGCGAACACTTCTGCCGCTGCCCGGGGCAGTCTGTCACACGCAGCCTTGCTCCTTAGCATTTTGTTCTTGGCTGTGCAAAGACAATGGAGATAATTGTGCAGCGTAGGGGTTGGGGGGAAAGACTTTTATTATCAAAGTTAGAAGGCACCTGCTTTCACTTTTATACCATCTAGGGACTTTGCTTTTTAAGTTAATGGACAACAGTGTACAGTTTTTACTACGTTGCCACTGGTTTTAAGATACTGGTTATTTTTATTTCCCTTGCTATTCTGGGAATAACAGGAACGGGGGCTACCAGTGTGTCCCGTTCACCAAGAATCCATGTTAGAGGTGGATAACAGAAATGTATATACAAGCCTGTAGTTAGCTCTGCATTTGTGTCTTTATCACTTTTTTTTTCTTTTTTTTTTTTTTTTTTTTGAATTTTATTTTATTTTACCATATTTCCTACAAAAATGAAAGAACCCTGAGGTCTCCTTGGCCTGTAACAGTCTGTCTTTCTGAAATGAGAAATATCTGTACAGAAGCAGGTTTTATTTATCACGCTATCTAATGGGGGGAAAGCAAAACAATTGCCCAACAAGCAGAAAACATGTTTCATGTAGTTAACTTCCCATTTATACACTTTATGTTAGTTGCCTTATCTGGAAAGAGGTGGAAGTGATTTGTCTTTATTATGCGGTAAAACAAGAGGTGAAGGCAGAGCTGGTCAGTGTGCCAAGTGCCCTGCTTGCACAGGGTGTTAATGCCAGGAGCAGGTTGTACTTTCTTTACAAGAGGCTTGGTTAAATTGGAAGGCACTGCGGAGAATTCCAGCTCTGCAGACGCTGAGAAGAGTTGTCCTTTGTCCCCTGGGATCCTTGCAAGTAGCTGTAACTCTTGTAGGTCAGTTCCCGACGTGCATCTCCCTTGGGAATAAGGCATTAAACTTGTTCAGTTGGAAGCAACTTGTCTCGCAGATGCAAATGCCAACATGTGTCTTGTCTGCAAGTGTGTTAGCTGAATGCTGGATTCAGTTCTTAGTGATGGTTTGGTTTTAAGGGATGCTATGTGGGAGGGAAGGTGGGTTCTGTTGGATTGGTTTGTGCAAGAGTTGTGTTTCCTCTCCCATGGAGGACAAGAGGGAGCAGGCGAGCAATGCCCTGTGGCACTGGTGCAGGCAAATCTGGCACGGCTGAAACCCCTCCTTTTCCATGTATTTGATTTCCTGGGAGCCAGTTCCCAGTGGCTGTAGCTTTTTGGCATCACTTGAGACTCCCTCCTCTCCTTACCTGTGCTTTTGCAGTTGGAACAGTGCTGTGGTGGATGGCAGCAACTCATTGATAAAAGAAATGTGTATTTTTAAGAAAAGAGGTGGAAATAGCTTTTGAAAGAGTTTTGGGGAAACCAGAAAAGTCTTTGGAAGGACTCAAAATCATTCTGCACGGCTCCTCTTGCTTTAGGTAGTCTTTGGGTCTGGCTGGGTGCCGGGAGAGCAGTCCAGAGAGGGCGGCTTCGCTCTGTTCCACCCTCATGTTGTAAGGATGATTTTCTATTTTTATATTGAAGCCTTATTGTTAGCTCAGGGTCAGCGTTATATTCAACTTTGTGTTTTCACACCAAACGGCTGCAAAGCTATAAAGGAGGAGTATTCTTGGCTGGTATAAGCGATGCTGGCGGCTTAACTTTACTAGAAGTAGCCAGTTATTTATTGAAACATGCTGTCAGTAGCGGTAGGGATATTTGGGATATTCTGGCTGGATTATTTTTCTTTAGCAAATAAATCATGGCACCATAAAATTGGAAAAATTCGCCATTTATGTGTGGGAAAAAATGGATTGTAAATAGCAAAGTTGCCTTGCGAGGCATTGGAAAATGTGCTGATGCTTAGAAACTACCTCAGTTCTGAGGAATTTCCTTTCTAGCCTTGAGTGCTGTTACATTGACTTGGTAGAAGTGAATCTGGTTTCCAATATGTAGCTGAGTTATCCCTATAGACCTTGTTAGATTGTTTTTAATTTAGAGGGTTGAACTCCATCCAGCTGTTTTCTTTCAGCTCCGTTCCCTAACAAAGCACATTTCTGCATTAAATATTGCTGATGGTTTCCATGACTTTTCCTGATGTGTTTGGTTTCATGGCATTTTCTGATTGCCCTTGAATTAGTTAAATGGTTCGAGCCGTTTGAATTTGAATCCTGAAATAAACAAACCTTAGATGCACTCCCCTTGTAAATCCATCACGGTGAGGGCTGCCTGGATAACCCCTCTGGCTTCCACCCAGCTGGCGGGCCAGCAAAGTGAAAGGAAGAAAAAGACAAGAGAAGCGAATTAAACTTCTTCAGCTCTCAGAGAATGGGGGAACAAAAGCTCTTGGGTTCGGAGGGGCTGAATCTCCAACATCTTTCTTCTTGGCTGAAGCATTCATATGTAAGAAAGTTGCTTGTAAATGCTGCTTTGGAGTGGGTTTGCTCAGGAAAAAGAACCCATTTCTGCATTTATACTTATCATTTTACAACTGATTGCTTACTGTTATTCCTTAGTTTGGTACAAGGCACCAATGCAAAGAGCTGCGGTCAGTTTGAAGTGTGTCCAGTTGACTTTGGTAATAACCCTGACGATCCTCTGCTATATAAAGGGCAGATTTGTCACCTGGGGCTACAGGAAACAAGAGTAAACATCACTGTAGGATGATCAAAAGTTGTGTTCCTGCTTTGATTCTGTGTTTGTGTGTGAAATGGGCTTGTAAACTAAACCATACGGGTAGGGGTGAGGCATGCTGCTGGCTTCGAGGAAGGCATGTGCTCCCTTCCTCGGAGTATTTCTTGTTTCTCACATAATCGTTGATATCATGAGGATGACTTAAAAGAAAAATTCCTGGACATAGAATTAATAATTAAAATTAATGGAATTGGGAATGAGCTTAAGAGCTGGAATAAAAAATCCAGCCCTTGAAAGGAACTGCTTTGCCAGCCCTGTGCCTCTCCTGACCCACTGCACTGGATCCCTCCCACCGACCTGCCTCCAGAGCGGCACTGCAGGTAGCAGTGATGGGGTAAACAGAGCACACCATGGGACTCCCGTAACCTCATGTTGTGCTGTCTGGGTGGTTGGAGCGAATAACCAGAGCAGCAGGAATTGTCCTCCTGCACCCCCAGGGCGCAGGGTTCAGCTCCTGCCCCTCCCTGGCCCAACCAACTCAGCTTTTGTCCTCCTGGGCAGGTTGGTGCATTCATTCTGGAAGGTGCAACCTCCTGGTATCATGGAATGGTTTGGGTTGAAGGGACCTCAGAGCTCCTCCAGCTCCAACCCCTGCCACGGGCAGGGACACCTTCCATAGAGCAGTGCTCCAACCCCTGTGTCCAACCTGGCCTTGAGCACTGCAGGGATGGGGC
>JAOEHY010034485.1:0-68941 GCA_025447955.1 Psilopsiagon aurifrons
TAAACGGGAGGGTTTTTTGCCCGAGTGGGATCAGCCTGGAGCTGAAGCCGACCCAGCGCCGTCACCAGGTTGCGCAGCAGGTCGATGCGCGACCGCGGGCCCAGCCCCAGCCGCCGGAACACGCGGCCATGCGAGATCGCGGCCGGCACCGACAGACGCATCCCTCCGCCCTCCCGGTCCCGGCCCGCCCAGGCCCGGCTCGGCTCTCCGCCGCGGGGCACCGTGGGACGCAGCGCCCGGCAGTCCCCGCGCTGCCGCGCTGCACGACGGGGGCTGTAGTTCCGTGGCTCAGGGCCGACTCCGTGGTGCTGTACCTGAGGCGACGCTGCGGCAGCCGCGGCCCGGCCGTGCCGGCGGGCGGACGGGGTGGGCTCCGAGGGGAGGGAGGAAGGCAGCCGGTCTCCGTCGTACCTCGCAGCGCGGCTGTGGTGGGGTGCGGAACACTGCCCTCGAGGGGTCTTTGTTTTATTCCCTCCTTCACCCCAGTACCGGTGGTGGGATGCCAGAGCAGCTTCAGACCCCGTTATCGTATCCCCATGCTGCGCAGGAGCTGTGTGTACCGGCAGCATGTGGTAAGGATGGATCCCGCCTCATGAAGCCCTCCTGGGGTGCAGGAGCCGCCACATGAATTGTGGAGGTGCATGGCTAGCCCTGTTCTGCAAGAGCTCGTGTCCACATGAGGTTCAACAAGTGCGAAAGGTAAACCCGCAGTATGGATACAGGCTGGGGAGCAGTGGGATTGAGAGCCCTGTGGAGAAGGATTTGGGGTACTGGTGAATGAAAGATTTGGTAAGAGCTGACAGTGTGCACTTGCAGCCCAGAAGGCCAACTGTATCTTGGGCTGCACCAAAGCAGCATGGCCAGCAGGTCACAGGAGGTGATTCTGCCCCTCTGCTCTGGTGAGACCCCACCTGTGTCCAGCTCTAGAGTTCACAGTACAGGAAAGACATGGACATGTTGGGAGAGGGTCCAGAGAAGGGCCACAGAAATGGTCAGAGGGGTGAAGCACCTCTCCTATGGGGAAAGGTGGAGAGAGTTGGGCTTGTTCAGCCTGGAGAAGACTCCAGGGAGGCCTTATTGTGGCCTTTCAGTTCTTACAAGGGGCCTGTAAGAAAGATGGGGAGAAACTTTTTAGCAGGGCCTGTTGCAACAGGACAAGGGGGTGATGGTTCTAAACTAGAAGAGGGGAGATTCAGGGTGTAAAACACTGGCAGAGGTTGCTCAGAGAGGTGGTGGATGCCCCATCACTGGAGACATTCAAGGCAGGCTGGATGTGGTTCTGGGGAACCTGATCTATTTGAAGATGTCCCTGCTCATTGCTGGGGTGTTGGACTAGGTGAGCTTTGAAAGTCCTTTTCAACCTGAGCTAGTCTATGGTTCTATGCTTCAGTACTCCTGGCAATGTAATTCAGCTCCAAGAAGAATGCTGAAGAGCAGTGTAAGGAGATTTACTGCTGTTTGTTTCTTCAAGCCAGCATTTCTGTGTTTTGAAGGATTGTAACAAAAGCAGCTACCGACAGAGTAAGAAAAAATATCTTTGTTATTATGAATACAGCATAAAATCACAGTCATTTTATACACATTTTAGTATTTCATATATAAATAAAGTGAACAGTATAGTTACTGGAATGCGTAATAGGAATGAACATATGGATTTTAAGTGACATTAACAAATTCTTGGGCCTCACCCCCATCTTTTGCTTCTTTTCTGGGGCTTCACTTATTGACTCTGAAATACTTCTAGGAAGAAGGTTGCTCAAGCTGTGATGCCACCAATAACTCCAGGCGTTACCGTAATTCCATTTACAGTCAATTCTCCTCTCCTTTTCCTGATTTAGCCTGTGAATTCTGTGTCGGTATCCCCACATTGCAAGAAAGATTAATCCTGCATGTATTTGACACAGTGTTGAAAGAAAACATTTTCCAAGTTTTACAGTTTTGTTAAACTCATTAACAATCATCATTTTCCCATCACAACACACTCTTGCAAATGTTTCCATTAAATATATTTCTAATATTAATAAAATTACAAACTCTTTTATTATTCTTCTGCTTATAACTTGATGTCTTAACATCAAAATAGTATTTCTAATAAAATTATACATAGTATTTATATGAAAAATAGTTGTGCATGAGCCAAGTAAAGAAAGTAGGCATGAGCGTATGTGTTTCTACATTCTGATTTTGTATTCTTGAGGGAGTTTGTTATTTTTGGAGCCACAAAGTAATAAATAATTTATAAGGTAATGACTTTCCTGGCTACCGGGTAACTAACTTAAGACTAGAAGTGATTCCTCTGCTCTGGATTTATGAAACTTCGGATATGCTGAAGAAAATGGCATTTTTCTATTGTGTGTCTTTATCCGGAAGTTTTAATTAAATGTTTCTTATACAGCATGTTATGAAAGTTATCATAGAGTGAATCAGGAATAAAATGAGAGAGGCCTAAGCAGAGAGCTGGATGCAAACAGAAGGGTGAACCTTCCCAGCCAGCTGAGAGATTCTTCCCAATCCCTCTGAGGGATTCTCCCTGCTGGAGGAATTGCTGTGTCTTCTTGGGTGGATTTAATCTCTACCATGATGTCTCCTTCTTGCTGCTGGGACTCAGCCAACAGTTTAGGAGCAGGGAGTCTGGAAAGAGGAGAGTGAAGTACAAGGACAAAACCAAGGGGCGCTTTCCTTCATCTTTTTTGATGGAGAAAGCATGTCTGTTGGAAACTGAGCTCCAGACTGTGAAAACCAATGATGCAGACTCCAGAAAGGGACGTTACTGAGGTTTCCATTCAGAAAGGCATGTGAACATGTGCCATGCTCTATGTTTAAAGAGTCTGTAGGACAGCCTTCTCTGCTTACACTGTGCTTACAGTGAAGCACGTATTTTATCTACTTTTCTGGTCCAGTCTCAGAATTTCCCTACCATACTTATGCTCAGCAGGACAACTGTCACCTACCCTTGAAAATGATGGTCAAACTCTAGGAACTTCTCATTTGGTACTTGTATATATTTGGAAAAGCAGAACTTAGAACTAAAATAAGTGCCTTTTTTTTTGGAACACATCTTTTTGTGATCAGTTGTCATCAATTCATGATGAATTTACTTGATGTGTAGGAAGCAATTAATCGAAGTCATTGTTCAGTATCTGATGGTCGAAAAACCCTGCAGCTACAAGTGCTATAGTGGGAATCAACCTGATCCAGCAGGTGATGGGGTGTGATGGTAAATGTATGCAAGAGTTACATTATTTGTAGGAGTTACAAATATAACATTTGACATTTAACTAATTTACTCAAAATTGCATATTCATGAATGATGTTATTTTTATCTATGTGCCTGTGTAAAATTAAAAAAATGAGTAACAAATGCCTCAGTTTATGCTTTCTCAGAGGTTTCTTTCAGCCTGCTGCATATAAGACCATCTCTCTTTGGACCACAAGTTCCTTCCCCAAGTCTTACTGGTTTATTACCTGGTTCACAAGACCACTTGGATCTGCAGCTGCTGGCAGAGGTCCTCCCAGAGGAGAAGGCCAAAGACCCCACATGAGAGCACTACCACATTTTCTAAGCTATCCCAATGACTTAGTCATTGCTTTGTAAATACTGAAATACATATAAGAGGAATACAGAATATTAAGGGTCTTAAAGCTAATGCCCTTGCTTGTGTTATAGTGATAGCGACAAGTTGGGAAACAATCAGAGGAAGTAACACATTGTCTTAAGATAATATGTGAAAGATAGGAAGGATCTAGCTAGCCAGCTGTTTATACAGCATGACTTGTACTGGTGGTGTGGAGATTGCACCAACTACCTTTTGCCTGGAAATATGGAAGGGAATCCAAACCTTTACAGGCTATCTTTAAAGGGCTCCTTGTATATTTTTGTATGGTTTTTTTTTGTTAGAACAAGCCCTGAAAAAGATGGCAAAATAAGAAGTTTTTCTTTTCATTTGTAACATGGACATGAGCCAGCACTAAACATACTGTGAAAGTAGCAGCTACACAGATACAACATGGAAGTTTTGTGCTTAATATACTCCTTTATCTTCTAAACATGGCAAAGTCCTCAGCAGCTGTCATAATCCAAAAGATATGGCAACATGCATCATCCATGAGGTATGATCTAACTTGTGCATCCAATTTTCCAGTGTAAAAAAAGGGCACTCCCTCTCATCCCTCTTCACAAATGTGGAATCCCATGTGCAGTACCTCACCTTAGCCATCCTCGTACCAGTTGAAATGTTCTGTCATTTGCAGTCCTGCACCTATATATACCTCATATACCCAGCCAAATACACTGCAACATTGTTCCAGCTCTGTGCATGCTATTTAGGTTGTTCTTATACAGCAGAGGAAGGAAACATGGAAGCTCTTCGCAAACATGAGACCTCTCTCTGGTCTTGTTTCACTTGGACTTCGGCATTTCACCAAGGAAGACATGCACCCACAGGAGGTCATACTCTGACTCTTTCTGCAAGGCTGGGATTGATTTTGTGCTTGCCAATAAGCCTGCTTGACTCACTTGCAATTGATTTTCCTGCTTCATACATCCCCTGTTCTCTTGCTTGTCTTTGTGAAATGTTTCCAGCATGAATCTGTTGAGGAAGGGAACTGGCCTTCACACTCAGCAGCAGGTGAATGGTAAGGGAAAAGTAGCGGTAGTTTAGGACAAACATATCTCTTTGATTCTTTTTAAACAGTCGTCTAGCAACACAAGGAAAAATAATTTCCCCATCAAGAAGTAGTGCCCTTGTATCACTGTTTCACTTTTTTTTTTTCCCCCTTTTTCTGTTATGGTGGAGCATAACAGAGGATATCTCACTTACAGCTAGTCATGGCCTGTGCTCTGAAACAGGGATCCACTTCTCCTAACACACTTTCCTAAGCCTGGGGACAGTAGGTGGGGGCTCGAGTTCAGTGATGCAGTATATTTACATGTATAATGCAATTGTGGACCAAGGTTTTCATTATTAATGTCATTCAGGGATGGTGTTCAGCTACATGTCTATCCCTGGCAAAATCTGGGTATTGGGTCATTTGGACATAATGCAAGGTGGGCAGATGAGATGCTGTGGTCTAGTTAATACTAGAGCATGCCTGAATTGTATTATATACTAAGAAGTTTTTCTTGACAGTCTAGTACAATACACAGTGCAGGCTTGACAGTATGGAATTACTACAAGGAGGCTACCGTGAATCTGGAAAGCTACAGTACAGGCAGCATGGTTGGGGAAAAGCAGAGAGAAAACTGGGAAATAATATATATATATATATATATATATAAGTATATATATATATTTTACATTGTCAGTGCATTTTTATACTGAAGAACTCTAAAGGGGCTCTATTTTTTCAGTAGGCATAGCTAAGGATGGGCTGCCTTCTGTATCCTGGAGTCTCTGGGTGCTGCCCGTGGTTTGTAGTCTTCTCCAGATCCAAAATCTACTGTGTCATGATAGTTTGTAAATTCCTGAGGTAATGGAAACTCTTCTGTTGATGAATGAGTCCTGTGTCCAAATACTCTCTCTTGCAGCTCAGCGATGTCATTTCTGATGTCTGCCATCATCAGCAGTAGGAAATCAAATGAACCTGGTGGGCCCTGCAGTCACAAGGCATGATCAGAAATAATAACCCACTTTGGTCTCAGAGTTTTCAAACAGGTTGACATAATTATTCTTGCAGGGATAACGTGGTATAATACTGCTTCATATCAGTTCCCAAATGTTAATGCTCTGGTTTTGAATCAACTGGCTCAGGCAACAGTTTTCAAAAGAAGGCAAATTTTTTGCAGACAGAGGGTAATTTACATTTATAAGAGGCTCAGCCCTTCAGCTACTTAACAATTTCTTTGTTATATCTGCCTCCTAAGATTATTTTAGCAGATTATGAAGATTCTCCTTGTGGGAATAGAGGAGATAAATCTTGGTTCCTTGTGTTCCCCCATATTAAACTAATAGAAATTACACTCATAGAATAACTAGTCAGTCAACAATTAGTATCTGCTTAAATATTTTCTCAAGAATGCTGGTGTTTGGAAAGTGTCTTTTCAATATAGTAACCTTGCTGCTGTCCATCACTTACTAAATATATTGCCAATTGCAATGCAGAGAGTAGCCATATGGTTTTATGTGATTTTAGAAAATCATAATCTCTTTTTAGCTAACTTCACACAGTGAAGTACACTGTTTAATACTGAGGATACCCTGCTGGACACACTCTTAAAAATCCGTTCTGTGAATGACAAAACACCATAATAAATAGATTTTAAAACAATTTTAACTTGAAAAGAGATTGTAAATATTTATCCTTTTCCCGATGTCTTGCCCAAAGCCTATAGCTTCCCAAATCCTAGAGAGAGATGAGGGGCAGGATTTTAAAAGGCTCCAGGGATCAAGCTCCCATGAGGAGTAGTGACAGAACTGTACTATCACTCTGCATGGAATCTCACACTCCTGCCTTCTGAGGGTGTCCCACTGCTGTGTAGGGTGGAGGTGTACTAATTGCCTTCAGTGTCCACCCAGCAAGGGAACAGGTGTGTAGGCAAAAACACTTGGATGAAAACAGGTAATTACTTTCTTTCCAACAATATTTTCTGTGTATGTAAAGTATCTTTCACTGTGTTTTTGACATGAGGTTGGTTGGTTGATTGGTTTTCAGCTGACCTGTGTATGTAGTCAGCATCATTCTGTTGTGGAAATTCCTCTGAGCAATACTTACAGGTATCCCTTTTGGTCCTGGTGCACCTCGCTCCCCCTGTAATCAATACCACCTCAATTAGTTGTGACTAAAGGAAATTAAAAAAAAAAAAATAATCACAGTTTGCCTCTGCCAACTTCCTTACTTACTGTCCCAAGATCTAGTAAGCTTACACTTACTCAGAAAAAGAAAGTGAAGGAGGAAGGCAAGGAAATTGCTGCTAATTCTAGAGGGAGCAGAGTTGGGCACTTCTAGTATTTCTCTTAGACTGTAACAAGCAAACCCTTTAACAGGAGAAATTAATAAATCTAATGAAATGGGTAAAGCATCAACATTTCTTCATGGAAAAGCTAAAAAAGCAGCACAGAAAGAAAAGGAAGCTGCTGGACACTGAGCCTGGTAGGGCTGTTCCCCAGGCAAAAAGAATGGCAAATACAAAATAGCAGAAGGAAGACGTGAAGGGAAGAGATAACAGGATGTTTGCAGCTTAATAAAGGAAATGAGATGGTAAAAGGATGTGACTACAATTGTGCAGAGGGTCTCTCTAGCAAACCTGCACTTCACATGTACATGTGCCCACATTATGAAAAACAGTACCTCTCCTCACCTTGCTGCCATCTCTCCCTGGGGCTCCTGGTGGACCCTGCAAAAGAAAAGAAAGTGTTTGCAAGGATGTCAGCAGCTGTGGAGCTAAGGCCAATTGTGCAATGCACAATAGGAAATGAGAGTACTGACCACGGGGCCCCGTCTGCCCTGCTTAATATGTGATATGTCTGGAGATGGGCCCATAGGTCCCATTGATCCACGGGGTCCTGGCTGTCCGGGAGGTCCAGGTGACCCAGGAATTCCTTGACTCCCTTTTGGTCCTGGAGCCCCTGAAATCAACAGCAAAGGTTACCTCCTTAGGATGAGCCCGCAGGACACTTCATCAGTGCAAGCAGTGGGGACTGACCATTTTTTGAACCACCCAATGAACTGGTTGTCTTAAGACACCCAAATCTGTAACAAGACAACCAACCCAGCTGTCATCTGAGCCGTATTACTCCTTGTCACGGTCATTGCAAGAGATGTTCACAAAACAACTAAACCTTGTATATACAAAGAAGCCAAGGCTGCAAGGTGGTTAGGGACACAGACTGGTAATGAAAAGCAGAAATGCCTTATTTTCACACAAAGAAGAAAGGAACAAGTCTCATAAAACTCATACAAATGTTACATCAAAGGCATCTACTATGCATGATTGGCACAGAAGCAAGCCCTTTCCAGTGATGGGTTGCTTCTGTTGCTTCTCTCTTTTGTGCAGTATGATAGCCTATGTATGAGGGGCAAAAAAGGCTCTGTTATTCCATTTTGGTTTACATCCTTTTCAGCTTCTGCTGGTTCAGCAGAGAATGTTAATTTTCAGGAAGCACATAACCCACAAAACATATGTTTAGCTGAAGAGAAACACTATGAAAAGCAAAAAGGGAAATCTGGCACCTGAAACAACATTTGCAGAAGATAAAGACCATTAAAGTGTCACTCGCTGAATTGCTTAATAGGGGAAAGTACTTTTCTTCATACTGAAGGCATGGTAAGCACATATAAATTGAGAGTGGAAAGGTTTCAGCAGGACAGAATACGTACAGTTAGGGTTTTCAAAAGGAGTAAAATCAAGTTCAGTGTTGAACCTCAGACTCCTAGAGACCCATCAATGCAGTTGCTGGCGGCAGGGCAGTCAGGAAGTAAGTGGGGGTGGTTTTCAAGTGGAAAAGAACATTCTACAGCACCTTGGAGAGCTCAGTCATGGGGGAACCAGATGAAAGACTTGCAGAGTCAGGCCTACAGTGGACTGTACAGTTCAGAGTCCGAGACAGAATCTCTAACCATAGTGTCCTTGCACTTATGGCATACTGAAGACTGAAGATACTCATCCTCCAAGAAAATGAGATGAGATAAAGACTCTAAACCCAAAACAAGACTGCAGAAGTGGGAATAAACGTGCGTGTTTGTGTGTGTACATGTATGTGTGTGTGTGCAGCTTGGTTGTAAGTAAACAAAACCTTGTAAGGCTACTCCTCTGGAGATATTCCTGATAGCCAGCACAATGCTAAAATTCCTTGGAATCATTGCTATCCCAAGATTAGATGTGCATTCAGCAATTTGCAAAAGTTTTAGTATCACTGGCTGCTGGTTGCAATGTGTCTGGCTTAAGTCAGAGCTGTAGGAGTTCTCTGCTTTTATGACTTCAAGATATACCTTAGCAAAGAAGGTGTGACTAGAGTTTTACATTTCTTTTCAAATTCCTTTGAATCTAGAACACAACGTAAAACCAGCAAATGAATCCTTGCAAAACCAGATGAGTTAAAATAGAAGAGCTGGCACAAACTTGCGCAAACTGAAAGCACATTTTCTGTTTTACTAATGTTAGTGAGCTAAAGCAATGGACATTCCTGAAATGAAATGGAGAGTGTTTTAAGACAGATTCAATATACAGGAAACGACAATTGAAGCAGGTGAGATATCCCATGGAGAGGGAGAAATTTAACACACAGGACAAACACAGGTTGCGTGCCAAAAAATACATGGAGACTAAGATACAATGGATGATGTTCAACGGTCCGCAGAGGGTGACTGTAATGACCAGAAAGTGTTTCTTTTTAAATTTAACACAAACAGAAATATAATGATAACAATCAAAGTATGAAACACATTAAATCTAATCACAGTGGAAGATGTGCTTATGACTTTTATTCATGGCACTATTGCACATTCACATCTCTCTGGTCTGTATCTTACCTGGAGGGCCTGGTTGGCCAGGCTGGCCTGGGGGGCCAGGGATATATGCATTAGATGCAAGCACTTTTTCACCAGTGATTTGCTTGCTAAGATCAGCAGCATTATTTGGTAGAAAAGCAACCTGCCAAAAACAAAAATCAGTGTAAGCCCTTCACCTTTCAGCTGAATGAATTACATTCTTTGCTAAGCTTTCATGTGGACAAACAGCATATTTATGTTCTCCAGGAAAACACAAAATGTTTAATCATATCCTTCACTGAAATAATCAGAAAAAAATGTTACTATGTGAGGCTGTTCACTTCTCAAGCCACTGTGGAAATACTGCAATTCAATCCAAATGGAGGGCAGGAGAAATTCAGCCGAGATACAGTGGCGAATTGTCAAAAACTTGTCTCATAACTGCTTAGATCTTCTCAGGAAAACTTTTTCCTTATTTGAAGTTTTCTCTGTTCCTGAACTGCTCTTAGGACAACGTTAGCTCAGATGCCTGAATTCTCAATTTCTGCGCAGCCTGTAACTTTTCATAGGTTTCAATGACAGCTCCAAATCCTTTGTGTATCTGGCCCTGTAAGCCTACTGTTTAACTGACAGATGTCTGGATCTGCTCTGCATAGAGACACAAAGCTAAAGTAAGTGAGAATGTCAGGAGAATTGCACACTGTAGTTTAAAATGTCACTATCAATTATGTCCGATCCTTAATTACCCATGAAATATTAATCTGCCCAGATTGAATATATTTAATAATTAAACTCTTCTTTCTACAATGAGCTTACAGCATTGATGAATAACAGAAGATCGACTGATGTCATCTACCTGGACTTGTGCAAAGCTTTTGACACTGTCCCATCCTTTCTCTGGATTAGAAAGACATGCGTATGATGGATGGAACACTCAGAGCGTAACGAATTAGCTGGATGGTCACACTCAGAGTTGCGGTCAACGGCTTGATGTCCAAGTGGAGACAAGTGACATTCCTCAGGAATCAGTGTTGGGTCTGTCACTCTTTTAACACCTTTGTTGGTGACAGAGACACTGGGATTGAGTGCTCCCTCAGCAAGTTTGTTGCTCTGGGGTCCCCAGCATAAGAAAGACATGCAGCTATTGGAGCAAGTCCAAAGGAGGCTACAAAGACAATCTGAGGACTGGGGCACCTCTGCTATGGAGACAGCCTGAGAGAGGTGGAGTTGTGCAGCCTGGAGAAGAGAAGGCTCTGAGGAGACCTTAGAGCAGCTTCCAGTGCCTAAAGGAGCTACAAGAAATTTGGAGAGGGACTTTTAACACATAGGGATAGAACAAGGGGAAATGACTTTAACTGAATGAGGGTAGATTTAGATTAGATATAAGGGACAAGTTCTTCACTGTGAGGGTGGTGAGGCATTGGTACCGGTTGCCCAGAGAAGTTATGGCTGCCCCATCCCTGGCAGTGTTCAAGGCCAGGTTGGATGGGGCTTGGAGCAACCTCATCTAGTGGAAGGTGCCCTGCCCATGGCAAGGGGTTGAAACTGGATGAGCTTTAAGGTCCCTTCCAACTTCAACCATTCTATGATTCTTTGATTCTATCATATTTAGAAATATTGTGCAAATGTTTAGTCTCTCCAGAACCAGCTGAAGGGAGATGACAAGGCAGGAGACTGGTTTGCAGTGAGGCAAGAAGATTAGTAGTGGCTAGTAGCTGCATGTACAACTGGGAATTTTGCTCTGCCAAATGGAACTGAAGAGTTATTTGAGCAATACCAGGGCAGATCTATTCCTGGGTCAGCTCTGTAGCTCCCTGAATGAATTTGGCTCAGTGGTGACGCTGGATTCTGCAATATTTGAGTGGGAGAGCGTCATTAAATAAAATATATGATAACTCCTGCTACCTGACAATGCTTTTAATCAGCTATCTGGAAATCCTTGCACAGGGTTGTTCTCAAGAATCATGTTTTCTTCTGTAATTTTTTGATACACGTGCTTCTTTGCCTTAGTGCAAACCTAATGTTTGTTAACACAGAGAGGAAAAAAAATGCTATGCACTTGCAGTACACACTATAACTGGGCAAATTTCTTTTGTTGAGTTATTTCTTAAGTATGCACTTTAAGGGCAGCCAGTGCTGCTTGTACCTTGGTGTCTGGGTGCACATAACAGTTCTGAAGGAAGCAAAAGTGAGGGAAAAAAGACTTCAGAAAAGTTAGAAGTATTAAGACAGTTCACGGTGGCATTTGTGAAACACCAGTTTGAGTTTTCAGAGTGCAGTTCAAAGTGTGATGACAGGAATACAAAGATTTATCAGCCATTTGTGACTCAGGTTTTGGAGAACATTGCTGTTCCAAAACACAAGATGCACTAAAGGCAAATCAAGTGATGTAAGTCTCACAAGAATTTGGTAGAGTCAGTCCACCCCCACAGAAATCAGTGACTGGATGAAGTCAGCACTTCACAGAAGCTCCACAGGGTATTTCTTACGAGTTTACTCCTACGAATCTGCGCACATAGAAAATGGGGATCCAGCACACCTACTGCTCTGGGGTGGACTGTCAGCTATAGTTTCACAAGGAAAAACATCTGCTTTGTTTATCAATGATCCTGCAGCTTTCTCAGCCAACATCCCAGCCACTGCAGTACACAGCAAAGTGTGGGACTACTGAAAAGGCTCCTCCATGAGCCATGGTACCTTACGCCTGGGGCTGAAGAGGAAAATTCAGTAGCTGGGAGCTCTTACAACCACACTTGCCAGGGACCAGCATGGGGAGGCCAACTGCCCAGCTCTGGTCAGCACACTGTAAAGTTTTGTTTCTTGGAGCAAGGTCCTGTCCAGAGGAGGGTCCTGGATGTATACAAATGGAAGGGTTGCAAGGACCATTGTGCTGCAAAACCTTCACTACAGGACTCTAGTCAAGGGCTCTGCAGTGCTAATGCTGCCATGCTAAAACCAAGACATAATCCCGTGACAACCTAAAAATACTGGATTTTCCAGGCAGTTTTTGTGGGAATATTTTTAGTGTCATCAGTGGCTGTTTCTCGTTAAGGTCAGTGAGTATTTCTCCTTAATGGTGTGCACAGTTGAGTGACAGCTTAACTGATGTCCTATTTAGAGCTTGTACTTAAATTTACTACTAGATTCTGTTTTGGAGATGTATTGCTATCTCAGCTAATAAATAGACATCACTTAGTATTAGTCCCTGCCATGTATATAACTCTTCAGGTTATATTGCAAATGGCCAGGCTGGAGTAAAAAGGCATGTTTAGTATCATAATGAGGAGTTGGAAGTGTATTCTTTTCTGTTGATTAAATATTGACTTGTTCCTGCCAGCAAGGCTGTTGTAATAACTAAGTTAAAAAAAAAAATCACATAGCTGCTGTGAAAGCATCTACACATGCTTCCCCACTGAGTCAGCTGGACCTGAGGCATACACTGAGAGTGCCAAAATACCCAGTCTCTGGTCTAGCTCACTGCTCTTTGATATCTTCTGGCCAGAAAATGGTTGTTACATGCACTTGGGCCAAACTATGTGTTTTTCATGTCGACTCACATCCTCTTTGGCATTGGCTAACTCACTGGCCTAATTTCTATTTCACCTTTTAACTGAACCAGGATCATATTCCAGAGTGACCTAGTTTTCTCCATCCACAGCTCCAAATCTTAATGGCCCTTGGAAAATACTTTTTTGCTTACAAATATTAGTGAGGGTAAATTTTAAAGAAAGAGAGTACTAAAACCAAAACTCCCATATGCTGTGTTGCATGCTGCATCTGGAGTTTTGGGTAGTTCCTAGCAGATGTGTGTTCTAGGTGACTTTGACAGTGCTTGACAGAAGTTATGGGGAACATGGTTTTCTAATTAAACATATCTTTGCAATAGGATCCAGCTTACTTGGATTTTTATTTTTTGTTGGTTTTAAATTGTTGGCTGAGTGTCAGCATGTTAGATATATTTCCCTCAGTTTTTCAGCTTTCCATTCTTCTTCCTTACAGCAAGGTCTGAGATCAACAAAGGACTGCTCACAGTTCCCTAGTATCTTGGAACAGTGCTTCCCACTGGATTGACCATGCAAGGTGACTTTCTGTTCCTGATCCTAGAACTACTTTTTCCTGCATCCTTTCATGGATGTTGCAATCCTCCAAAAACGTATTGGTGCCATCACCAGAGGTAGCAGGACTTGAGTTCACTCTGTCCTTTGTGAAGGAGACACAAATCCACACCTCCCACTTGCAGAAGCATACACCGGTTCCCAATCAGAGAGTTCACTGGACTGGATCCTTCACAGGCTCTTCTGCTAAACATAATTTTGCACAAAGTTCATAAAATCTGAAAGCCTTAACCACAAGACTGAAGACTCATTCCCATAAACTGTCTCTCTGGCAGACGGAAATGAATTTTTCTGTGCAAACCAGAACAGCTTCAACCACGGATATTAAGAGACATCCTCCCCAGAAGAGCTTGGCCATGAGGAACAGCTGGTGAGACACAAAGGTTCATCTTCCTGGGCAGAGAAGTAGCATGAGGTTAGGTCTCCTCTCTGTGGGGGTGAAAAATGCTGAGGGTACTGGGAACCGCGTCTTCCAGTCCTGTCTGTGTGAGGCACAACCAGGGGTTCCCTCTGAGGATGCCAAATAAATGAATTCCTACTAGGAAGATACTTAGGGAAAATTTAAGCTGCAGACCATGACAGGACTTGGCTATGAGGCAAGAGTAAGCTGCTTAGTTTGGCTGCAGCTACTGTACAAGTGCTCACATTGTCAGGTATTGATGGTCTTGGTTTTCCAGCAGTGAGATTTGAAAACAGGCATCTAACAGTGAAAACTGGACACAAAAAACTTCCTACTGATTCAGGCCATTGGTTTCCATCAGTTCTCACAGCAAACGACTTGGCCAACAGTGTGACTCAGATCCCTCCCTAGAGGTCAGTGTGAGCCTGGTCAGCATCACAGTCTGCAGCTGGACAAACAGCCACTAAAAAGAATGGATTCTTTTTTAACCTGTCTGCTACGGTTTGTTTGAAAATCAGAATCTCCATCACACATGAAATTCTGCCACTTCCACATTCCTCTCCATGCTGATCCAGAAGGAAAACATGACATTTTGAGATTTTTGAGATAAAGTGTATCTTTAAATTCAGTGTATTGCATTTAAGTGATGTCTTTCTTCCTAGTATAAATTGCATTGGATGAATAACATTAAAGGCAACAAGTGAAAACACCAAATTGTGTTTTGACACAATGAAACTAAGTGAGCACCCTGGGTGAAATAATTACAGCCTGTCAACATGAATTGTTGAGAATATTCCTGCAGAACATTTCAATTTAAATGTTTGAAGGTGATGTTACCAGAAAAGGAATTACCTATACCTGCCTCTCCAAATTCTAGGTTGAGTCTCTGAGTTAATTCAACCCCACTCAAGTGCAAAAGGAGGCCGCTTATAGGAGCAATTAAACTTAAAGGCCAGGACAAGTTTTTAAGTGCATTATTGTCTACTTGTAAGGACAAGGGTGAAAAAAAAAGGTTAGGGCTGAGGGTTTTTCTCTGTAAAAGAATCAAAGCGTAGTGGTGGTTTTGTTTAACCACATGCCTCCTGTTTGGAAAGAATCCTGTATCAGCATCCCATTAATGCAAAATCATGTTCTCCCATGTTGTGGCATCTGCAGAATGTCTTGCACTTGCTTGTACTAAAGGTGGATCAAGTCCAAAATCTTGTGCATTTAGAATGAATGAAAAGCTGATGCCAACATAGATTGCCAAGAAACCTAGGCTCAGAGTGGGATAGGAGTTTGGCAGACTCTGCTACCATGAGATTGGTAACACAGCTCCATGAGTTTGGTTGGCAATCTGATACAAGCAATACAGAAGCGTAAAGAAGAGATGCCATTCCAGCATGATTTAAAAATATATTGCATTATCTTTATGGCCCCAAGAGCCACAGCCTGTGCCACAGGCAGTGACAGCTCCGAACACTAAAATTTAACCTCAATTGTAAAACATGCAGGACTGGTAAAGACATGGCTGATCTTACCTTTTGCTTCAGTTGTAAAACCATCTGCTTTATTTGATGAAATTCCTTACAAGAGGCACAGCATGTCCCTGGTTTCGCCACATTTTCAGATTTCTCAGTAAGCCCAGCTGAAAGAAAGCAGTTTCCAACAAAAATATAAAGATCTGAAGTAAATAAATTCATAAAGTGATTGCAAAAGCAACTTGAAGGTTGTTACATTTCCCCAGAATCTGAAAAGAGGAGAGAATCTTGCTATTATTAATGCTTCAACTGTGAATTTCTATGTAAGCCTGAAAACCTTGCAGGGAAAGCTCTGAGCTCATTTTTAAAGCAGCTGTTTCCAGTTAACAGTCCCCCAGGAATTTATTTTTTTTAATACCTGGAAGAGTTTACACCACTTCTTTTATCTTTGTGTTTAGGGTAGGCTAACCCTACAGATCAGAACTGATTTACGGTCCCCAAAGGGCAAATTTTCATATGCTATAAATTACAGTAAAATCCCTCACAATATGGTCATTTCATTCACTTTGCACAAACTGCTTTTTATCATCACAGGTTATTCCTCCATGTGATGAAATCAGCCTGAGCAGAGACAGGGATTGAGATTAATGACAGGGATTTAAATCCGTGCAAGAGAAAGGGTCACACCTGTTGATACTACGCATGAATGGGATCTTTTCAAGATTCCATTAAATGATTCAAACTGTAAGAGATATCACAAATGTTATTCTTGCCCTTTCCCCAGTCCCATAAACTGTGAAGCACTTCTGCATCACAAGCAAACAAGCATTGTTTTAACAGATGTCCATTTAAAGAGAAAGTTTGGTGAGCTTTTTTGCTTTCACATGTAGTTATTGAGAAGCGTCAAGTGTGTGGAGACTCTGCATATAATGTATGGCCTTCTATGATGTTACCTGGAAGGGCTGTTGGTCACCTTTGAATACCAACCTTTCCGAGCATGTCCTGTAATGGAAAAACTTCACAGGTGCTCCTGGTTAAAGCCAGCAAATCTTCAAAATCTTCAAAAAGGATTGACTACAGTGCACTTAGCAATTGTGTTATACTTCTCTCTTGGACATGCACTCAAATGTCCTTCACCTTTTCAAAAATACGCATTGTTTTTGAAAACATCTGCATCATTTTAAATGAAACCAGAAGTTTCTAATGCAAAAGATATTGTGAAGTATTTGACTTGAAATATTTGCAAGGTCCCATAAGGAATGTTGCATCCATCGGATGGTCACCTATGGAAAATCAACTAAAGCACTAATTTATGAAAAACTGGTTTTTGATATGTTTAATCCATTGGATTTAATGCCAGGTCAGATATGCTTGCTTTTAGAAGACAAAATTTTAGTTTTCTCCTGATCAGGTAGGAGTGGGCTGTAAGGGCAAGGTGCTGGAATTACCAGCAGCGTTAACACTGGTGTTAGCACTGAACTGATCAGAAAAGTAGGATGCAAAGGCTTGGGCTTTTTCCCAGACTGCTCCCATGGTTGCAGTCCAATGGCATTACAATAATACACAATTTATTTAACGTTTTTATGGTGGTAAGCACACTACTGTTTGTGCTTCCCAGCCCTTCCTGATCGTGCTCAGCTTGGTAATACTTGAGCAGCTTTCCATACAGTGTTCAGATGGCTCAAAGATCTAAGGCAGAAAAGTACGACTTGGGGTTTTCTGATGATCTCTGCATAAGAAGTAATAGAATTTCAGCAAATTATTCCTGGCTTTAAGACTGTTCAGCCACAACACATCTCAGATAGACTCCAGCCTTAATGAGAAGATATCCAAACACACAGCATTTGCTGGTTTCCTTCCTCAAAGCAGTATTTCTAAGGCAAATCATTTTGCTTTTGACTCCTTCCAAAGCCTAGCTCCCCACAAGCCTTTCTCTGATAACGAGTCTACCACACAGCGTTTTTTTTTAATCCCTTAACAAGGAATTGGTATGTTATAATCAAGACATCTCTTGATATTTCTATAAGGTAGGTTTCTCTTGACCGCAACTCAGTATTATGGCTCCCTCATGGAATTCTTCCTCCTGCTCCAATTTTTCAGCTTCCTTTAACAAAAAAAATCAGTGTTTTGACATGTACATTTTTGGACCTGTGTAGGATTTATAGATGCACATATAAAAAGCCTTCAGAAAAAAAGGCCTCTCCTTTTCTTTTTTCCCCAAACTCTGATAATTTTGGGGTTTGGTACTAGTCTTAACCAAAATATCTTTTAATAACTATCTTACCAAACAAGTTCCCTCATATTGTGTAAAGAAATGTTGCTGAAAACAACATACAACCATCGGGAGAAACTGCCAGAGCCTCTGCTATTTGAAACCTAATGCAGTCCCTCTAGAATCCGTGGAATTATGTGTGGATTAAGAAGCAGTGAATGTGGCCTCGTGTTTCATTCTAAAATCCAGTTTATCTTCCAGAAGGATGTGGCACACGGGGCTGACAAGTGTAGATAAAACAGGGCTGTAAAAATTCATGGAGATGAATGTGGGGGGGGTCAGCTATGGTTTAGGAAATATCATACCAGTGAGATTTCTCCAAATCCAGTTGGATTGACTTGTCGGAGGAAGAAGTCCAACAGTGTCATATAAGCTAGTATGAGCTGCATCCCTGGAGAGAGGTGGAATCTCCCTAACTCATTCCAGACAGAGGTGATGATTTGCCCAGGGAAAAAGTCATCCATCAAACATTTGCTCTACCCCCATCTGATCCTGTATCACGACCAAACTATGAACAAAGCCAGAATAAAGCATGGATAAAGCCAGAAGCCACCTAGGACAGGCCTGAGGGGGGCAGGAAGCAATTAGATGGAGCCACCCATGTGCAGTGCAGAAACAGAGGTCACCCACCAGGCTTAGTTTGGCCAGCATTGAGCAAGACATTCATACAGCGTGATTCCATTGCACAGACCTACACCAGAACACAAATTATTTCAGAGGCAGCTTAACCCAGCCCCATTTCATGAAGGCTTTCTAAATCACAAAGTCTAGTTCACACATGATATTGCCATCCTGATGGAGGTCCTTTCATCTCAGTGAGACGCTGCTGAGCGCTGTGGCACCTATCAGTAAGAGATCTGCTTGGGGGAGCAATGTGTTTTCTTTGCCTGCGCTCAAAGAGTCTGCCTTGCTGATGCTGGAAGAGGAGATACTGGCTGGGGAGTGCTCTGCAGGGAGCTACGCCGCAGGCAGTCTTTGCATGGAGCCTGTTGAGTTGATCATCTGTGTTGCATTATCCAGTCTCAGCCTGCTGAGATGGTTTCATTTGCCTACTTCTGTGGGGAGGGTGTATTGTCTCCATCAAATGTGACATGTCTGTGGATGCGGGAAAAATGCTTCTTATTCTTATGCCCGCTAATAGACCCAAAGCTCTTGGTCAAGCCCTATTATAGAGCCAAAGAGTGCCTGGATTGCAGCCTTCAGGTGCAGCTCGATGAAAACAGGAGTAGTATCTCTTGGAAAATATATGAGATGGTTAGAGCTGGTGGGGGTACGTGTGTTTTCATGTCTCTCACACTAAGTGTTAAAATAAAATTTAAGTGTTCCGTCTACGAAGAAAAGCAAACAATTGATTTATTAGGAAGTGATACCAGCATGGACGTGGTGCTCCAGAGCGGTGCAGGGCTAGGGCTGACCACGGGGTGGTGCGTCTTGACAGCCGGTCCCCCTCGGCTGCCCAAAGCCTTTTCTTTTGGATGAGTTACGCACATGAGCCCCATCAAACAGCAATGACCAGCTCCTCCTGAATTTGTCCCAGAGGCCTGGCAATTAATAACACTGACTTGGAGTGCAGCTGGGTAGCAGAGCGGAAAGCGGTCTCCCATGCTTCACATAGCTGGTTTGAGAAATGTCTTGAGAGAAGGGCAGTATTTTGTTCCAGATTAACTATTGGAACTGACATTTTTATGTGATGTACACATTTGGGGTAAAATTGGTGCTTTTCAAATATCAGAATTATTTCCACAGCCTTGAAGATTTTCATGGTTGGTTAACCTGAATGCTCTGGACACTGCTCTGTCTAGTAATTTGAATTAGCCAGTGGAAAAGTTAACTAGGAAAACTATTTGCAAGGGGATTATATGGGTTATATCTCTTTCCTTTATGACTTCCACACACTTACGGGAAAAAAATTGAAAAGCTACAAGGAACAATTAAAATTAATGGAGTGTCTGCAGTTACATGTTTTCATAGGAAAACCAGATTATAAATTGCTCTCGCCGTCCAACAGGATTTGGAGCACCCTGAAAGTAACTGTCCAGGTGTTAGCTGATGAAGCTATGATAAATCACCATTCATCAAAAGAGAGGGTTTTGGGTTGTTTGGGTTTTCTTCTTTCCCAGAGCACAGGTTGTTCTCTTCCTCCTTTCTTTTCAAATTGTTGTACTAGTATTTAATCTGCAGTACTCTGAATGCTGTAACTTAATAACTGGGATGAGGACAAAAATCATTTAAACGCAGCACACACATGTACTTGGAAACCAGCAGTGAAAATCAAGAACAAGCCCTCACTTCTTCCCCTTTCCCATCACAAATTATTTTCATTACAGAAACTCACAACACACACAAACTAATTGCAGGTCAGCAGAATTCAGTGTTATGCAGTGTAATTTAGCAACTGATTTAAGCAAGGCTTGGAAAGTGTGTCCCATTCCCAGGCACACCTTCTCTAAGCCTCTGAGTGCCCAGAGGCACTTAACTACCCAACCCAGGGTCACTTGCTAATCTCAGGTATAGGCATGTGCATACAGATGGAAGTTACTGAAATTAATTTAATTAACAAAGGTAATTTTTTTTGTAATTTACAAGGGTAATTTTTTTTTTCATTGTTTCCTGAGCTCTGGACCACAAACTAGGTATAATCCAGGTTGGCATGGGAGCAAAATATGGCTTTTAGCAGGTGGATCCAGCAGAACTGTCTAACTGAAGGTGTAAAGGCAAGTTTCACTGTTCAGCACTCTGCGTCTCTGGGGAAGGTGCTTTCCACATCCTCAAATGTGCTTGCACTCTTTCTTTATAGATGGGGCTACTAATTTAGTGCTTTATGTGTGCAGCTCATAAACTGCAGAGGATGAGAGCATGCAGCAGGACTGCTCCATAGGGGCTTGGCTGCCCAGTGAACAGCCCAGACTCTGCAGGAGCATCAATTACAACCCAGGTTCCCAGGTTCGGACCCCAGCTCTAGGTATAGCGTAAGGAGCAGTTCCTCTTTATGACAGATCAACCTTTTAGACAGTCCTTTGGCCCAGAACCTTTAAACCCCACTAGCATATACCTCTGTCTCCTTTGGTGCATGTCTTGCCATCCTCCTCCCGCGTATAACCTTCATGACACTCGCACCTGTAGCTGCCTATGGTGTTGACACAGATCTGAGAGCACAGGGTCCCATTGCTTGTGGCACATTCATCTATATCTGGAGAGGAAGAAGAATCATAGAATCACAGGCTTATGGGACAGAAAGTTTTGGGTTAGAAGGGACCTTAAACATTATTCAGTGCCAATGCCCTGCCGAGGGCAGGGATACCTTCCACTGAAGCATGTTGCTCCAAGCCCTGTCCAACCTGGCCTTGAGCACTGCCAGAGATGGGGCACCCACAAGAGTTCAAAATGCTCCAAAGCCAGAGGTTTCACACCTCAAATACAACAAAAGACTTCCTCCAAAGGTATCAGAAGATTTCATGGCTTAAATATATGAGTAATAACAGCTCTGCTGGTGCATTGGGCTTGAGTTCTATGCAAACTGCACATTTATTATTAACACACCTGGCATTTTATCAGTGGACATCTCGACCATTTCTTTGCATTAAAATGCTCACAAGCAAAGCTTGATCCTGCAAATCTTGGTTCCTTGACACAACAACGGCAGGTCAGACTAGCCACACAATGACCACATGTGAACGATCAGTCTTGAATTACACAGTGGCTATCTGAATCAAACCACAAGGATTTATTTTCATAATTAGGCCCAGTTATAGTGCTTTGAGGGATACTGTTTGCATCATGCCCCTTGTCTCAGGCGAAAAACCCAAACCTGAAGGAGGAATTAATAGAGGGAATTATATCAGCCCAACATTTCAAAGAGTTTGGGTGCATATGTCTCATTTCAGGTATTACCTACTAATAATTTCAGGGGGATTTAGATCTCCTAGGTCTAGAACCAATCCTTAACATAATTAAAATGTATTTCTTCTGTAATAGCAATGAAAGAAGAAAGATTTAAGATCTAAACTGTCTCCTAAAGGACTTGAGGGAGCAGAATGCATCAGTGAGTAGAGATGAGCTCAACACGTACTTCTACCTACCCAGGCAATAAGGCTTTTCTCTGTTCCTGTGCCTCTCCCGATCATAGCGGTACCCGGGATAACAAGTGCATAAGACTCGCCCGAAGTTATCTGTGCACTGCTGTTCGCAGGGAGCTTCGGCACAGACATCATAGTCTGGAGAGAGAAAAATGTGGTTAGGAAAAATACCAGTGGCAGTAGCTAGGTGACACTTTGACAGTAAAATTGTAATAGCTAATCACAGCTTTACAGTAGTTAGACTGTTTCTGAAAGCTGGATTTTAAGCAAGGGTCACTTTCCCAGTTTGCAGAATTTAAGAATTCTTTTCACAGAAATATTAAATTACCTAAAAATTGCTTTGCTGTTTCATCCCACAATTTTTTTAAGTGCTGATAGCAACGTTTCGTATGCCGAATACTGCGGAACACTGTGAGGCTAACTGCCAAATCCAGGCATAAAGTATGTTATAAAGAAAACTTAATTAAAATTGCACTCTAATTATTCAAAGCCAGATGTAACCCTTCTAGCAAAGAACACATTGTTACAAAACCATCATCACTTTTCATAATAGCAACGTGCAGATTAGGGTATGGTAAAGTCTCTGGCCAGGCTTCTCAGTGAAATCCCAAACACTCAAGTCCCTGTTTGAAACCCAAAGGAGGGAGAATCTGTTTCTGATTTCAGTGCTATGCGGCAGCAGATGTGAAGTCCAATGAAGACACCAGAGCAAATGAAGGTCTGACCTGCATCCCTCCCCTGCCAAGGGCTGGAACTGTCCCCTGGTGTCAGGCTGGTGGTGGGGCTGAGGAGAGATGGGCAGCCCTGGCTTTGGGTCCAAGGGGTTTGCAGTGCCAGGAGAAGAGAGGAGCAGAAGCAGCACCTAGCCTCAAAACCAGCTCAGGTAAGCCCTGATGGGAGTCAGGTTTTATGCCAAAGCAAGTGGCAGTTTCTGAGATGATTTCAGAGGAACTTCATCCTGTACACAGCATCCAGGTGGCTGCCACTGTGACCCTTCAGTGACTGGGTGCTAGGGAGTCATATCAGAAATATGCTGTCCATATTCCAGACCAAATACATCTAAACCAAAGTGTTTCGACTGAGTTCCCAGCAATGCACTGTTTCCACATATACAGTATAAAATGATTAAAACCCAAACCTAGTGAGTCACAGTAATGACTAGCAGACATCCCTGGGTATGATGATTTTTCCAAACAATTAAAATGGACGGGTAGACAGTAAAGCAAGTGAAACTGCGTTTGCATGTCACACAAATTATTTGCATATTTCACAAATTGTATGAAGCACACACGTGGCACTGAGAGCAAAGTGACAATGTGCCAAGGTACAGAAGAGCTCCAAATGACACTTAACAAGCTGCTGTACGTCACAGCAGAGCCTTTTAGGCCAAGAAGTACTATTATAATGGTGCCAAACATTTCCTCCCTTGTGCTTGCCACCTTCTGAATAGCAGGCATCCTTTCTTTCCTTCTTATTTCACAACCGTGTTAACGCTTGAAGCCTGCCTGCAGTGCTGCGGTGGTGAATGGCAGTGCCAGGACACCCAGCAGGAACTAGGGTCATGCACTGCACATCCTTGCTCAAGTGTGAAAGGAAAAACAGCCCTTGCCTTCAAACATGGTCAGTCTTGGCTAGTTTGGGCTTTTTAGGTGATGCTGGAGTTGTAAACTCCTGTTACATTTGGCACTCCTAAATAATCCTGAATATAAAGTGGGTATTAGTGGTGTTTTTCCTGGGCATGGTTGCAATCTTAGTTTTCCACTGAAATAAAATCAGAAGGAGAACAGACTAGTGTGCCCAGCACCAAGGTGAACATGCCTGCTCCTTAACAAGCATGCCCGTGCAGATGCTGGATTTGGCTTGTGCCATGTTGTGCCTATTCAGAGTGGACACAAAATGAGCTCTGTTCTCCCTGTGCTCCCATGCATAGTTGTGCCCTAATGAAATAATAAACAACAGTGCTGGAAGGGACCATCTCCTACCACAAGCAGGATTAACTGTGCGTAAACCTTTCATAATAGGCATTCATTTAGCCTGTACCTAGAAACCCTTGAGGGCTGGAGATGCCCCTCCATGCAGTCTATTACCAAGATTGAATGTCCCTGCAAATAGAAAGCCTTTTACTGATATCTAATCCAAACTCCCCTTGTAGCCATTTAAGCCCATTATTTTTGTCCTCTTCTTCTTGGCCATGAAATACAGTTTACTTTCCCCTTGCAGCAAGTTTCTACATACCTAAAAACTTATCACGTTTCCCCTCAGCCTCCTTTCCTCTAGACTAAACAATGCCAGTGCTTTTTAATTGCTTCTCTTCTGCCATATTTCATCTAACTAGACTTTAAATGGCTTTCACATCCACCTATATTTACTTTCATACAAAGCTAGGGAAGGGTCCAAGAAGTGGAAATCTCCCTGCTTTTGGCTGCCAAGGAGTCATCCTAAATCATACAATGGTTGTGGGCAGGCGCCACAACACAGAGCTGTGTGTCCCCAGGGCTTTGGTCCCAGGTGACACAACTCCCTCAGGGGCAGCCCTCACAAGTGGGATGAAACTTGGCAAAATCTGCTGCACTATTTCTATATGCTATGCAGGACTGAAGATGCACATGCCCTTCCATGGTCAAGCCCCTTTTCTGCCAGTCCCGGCTGAAAAATGTGGTTTGTGGATGAATCAAAGCCACACAGTGAGGATCGGGGTGTTCCAGACTTCAGGAAAATACAAAAACACTGGAGCAGAACAACGAATATGAACAATGAACTCAGGAATGACAACGCAGCATATGAAGTTGTACCAAGGATATTTCTGAAATAACATTAGTGAGGGAAGAGCAGATCTGATTAGTGTTTGTCTGCCATAAATTGTAACTAATGCACAGCCAAGAAACTCAAGTGGTAGTAGGGATGGTACTCTCCAAAAAGAAGCTGTTTCAGACTACATCTGTCCCTGCTTTACCCTCAGTGACACCAGAAAACAGATCTTGGTTAGAGCTGTGAGTCTCCAGAACAAAGAAGAAGCAGATCATTCAGGAGACAAGAGTGAGGAGCTGCTTTTTGACCTGCTTCACTGGTCAGGTGGAGAAAGAAGAGATGCTATAAGGGGAATCAGCCACACCAAGCAAATTCCCCTTTAGTTTCCTGAAGAGCATTGTCCCCTGCTCCTGCAGCTGAAACCCAGAGCAAGAAGGTGAGTCCAAATCAAATGAAACGCAGAACCTGGGGCATGGGCTCGTACTGGACTGCACTGATTTCTGTTGCTTTTCAAGGGCAGACAAGAAATAAAAGGACAGAAACTGAAGATGGTCATGGACAAAACCACAATCCTTTGTGAGTCTGTTTAAATAACAGCTGTCCAAGAAGGATATCACTGTTTCCCTGAGGCAGCTGTGAGAGGGTGGACAAGGGAGGTTCTATTCCTATCCCAAACCTCCTCTGCAGCCACTGCTATATCACAGAGAAGACAGGGCTGGAACTACTTCCCACATCTTCGACTTGCCAGTACTGGATTGAAAGGTGCAGATGTGCTCTAATAAGCTCACATCTGTAATATATTTATGTGGCTGTGTCGAGATATGCATTTCATACAGCTACTCTGTCAAGATTATGCCAAAACAATGTGTGAAGAGCCAAGTAATGTCTTGTAACGGACTAAGTGAAACGAGTGCTTCACTGAATTTTGTTTCTCGTCCCTATACCAAGATCGTCTCAGATGTTATAGTAATTGCTGTGGCCTCTGAACTTCAAGGCAAAATATAGATTGAGCTGAAAAAGGGTGAAAGGAGGTATGAGAGGAAAGAAGCCAGAAGAGAAATTCAATTAGTTGCAGAAAACTCAGGTTACTGAGATGCAGTTAATAGACAAGATTAAGCAAATTCAGTGGGTACATAATAAAAGCTGCTTTCATAATCACCTCAAGCCTCAAGAGATGAAAATTAGGAGCCTAAAATAATATATTGCCATGGCTCTCATTTTATTTTTGTTCCTATCACTTCTCCTGCCGTACCCATTCTATTTAGTGAATAGCCAGCCTATAAAATGGTTACCATCCATAGGAAAAATGGAGGGCAGAGTGTAGAGTCCTGGCTTCTTTCCACTCTGAAAGGAGGGCTTCTGCCTCCTGTGCACACAATTGCCTCGCACAACAAAGCACAACTGCCTCTTCCCAGTGTCTGTCTCACTCTGGAGCTGCCATCTCATGCCACATGCATTGAAATGAAACTCACTGCAAAACCACATCTTGGAACATCGATTTCACCCAAACCCTTCCCAGCTCCTCGGGGCTTGGGTGGGTACTGAGCTGTTTCTTCTCAAGGAAGCAGCAAATCCATAATTCCTGTTATGAGAAAATGTGGATTTTCTTTTTGTCTTTTTTTTTCTTGTTTTCTTTTTGTTTTTCCAACCAGTGTTCTAGTGTTTCCAGCCAGCAGCAAAGAAGATAAAAATTATAAAAACCAAAAGCAGCAGGATCAGAGTTTGGGTTATAATCCCTGTTGGCTGGAGACTGTAAGTCAAAACCCAACTGACTCTCTCCAGTATGTTAATTTGTCCCTTTTCTTTTCAAAGTATCACCATCCCAAACTGGCAAAACTCTCAGGTCAACTCGAGGCTTTCCACGTGTCGTCAAATAGAAGGAAGTATTAACATAAACCAACCTTTTAATCTGGTTTTTGGAGAAAACATGGTTCATTGGCTTGTTATCTCTGGCCATTTGCTTCTGTGTGACACCTCCTATTTCTATGACTTCAGAGCCAATTTCATCCAAATCAAGTAAAGCAATCGGAATGATTGAAGAAGTCCCATTGCCACTGCTCACGTGAAGCTTTTGGCTAAGTGGACCCGACAAGGTCAAGGCAGGCAGAGCTCAGCCTCTTCCTGAATGAGATCTCATTGCGACAACCCCTGTGCCCATAACCAGGAGAGGTGATGGAAGAGTGATGCAGTTTGACAATGCTGTCCCCTCACTGACATCTTTGGGAAATGGGTAACTAACAGCAGGACTTAGTTACCCATTCCCTGTTCAGTTACAAGCCAAATCACTGTTGTAGATCCAAGGGGTATAGGGGAGAGGCATCAGACAGAAAGGTGTGCTCCTGGGTGCACAGAGCACTCCTGCATGCCCAACCAAGAGCACAATGCAGCCCTTTGTTTGCAGCAGTTCATGGGACAAGACCTGTGTAACCATGTGTACTTAGGGGAGGATCAAGGCTTGGCATGCTAAATGAAACTTCTGGAAGGTACTGATCTTTTCATTTTCCCAACAATTTCTTGGAAACAAAGAATCCCCCACTGACATGAGATACATCTGAGCCTGTGGTTATATTAGGATGCTCTTCCAAACTGGCAGTGCTGAGAAGAGGGCAAAGGGGGAAAGACAAATGCAGGGGGACAGGACAGATAAGAACAGTGAAATCACATACCTTCAGGGATGCACTGTCCAAGAACAAACTTATAACCCTTACAGCATTTTTTCCTGAAAAACAATAAAATAAATAATAAATAAATACATTATCCAAAGGTTGGTGCTGCCTTTAGAAACAGTCATGAGTATATCATGTATGTGATGAACAAAATAAGATGAGGATCCTGAGCTTTCCAGTTGGATATAACTCAGCATTAAAGAATGCAACATGGAAATACATCATTCAGTCCATGAGGCATTTTAAATCATGGCATGACCAGCCACCTCAGGAGCCTGGGGCTGGGTACCCAATGAGGACACACTGAGCACCCCAAGTATGCACTGAGTGTTCCAAGCTCCCTTGTGTTGAAAGGATGCAGCACTCCTCAGTGCTGTCCATACACACAACTCAGGCCATAATTTTCATGATATGGTGAAGGGTGTTTTCAAACATCCATCAACACAATGTAAACTTGTAGAAAAGGTAAGTTTCAGCAAGGAGAGCACTCAAGATAAATGTTATCAGTAATTTCTCATAGTTTGATTAACCTGGAAGGTGGTAAGTGAAATATATTAGGTATTTCAACTGGAGCAAGGAAACGTATCTTATACAGGCAGGCAGACACAACTGCAGTGAGAAGTCAATAGGCCAAGTACTCTTTATGTGCCTCTGATATGAACAAAGTGCTGAGAAATTAATGTTTCTTACACACTGGCCTGTAATGACACTCAGGTATTCAGCTATACCTGCCTTCTAGACAGCAAATCACATGAAGTCATCAGGACTGTTAGTAGCGCTAAGAAGCCTTTACCAAAGGCTGTGTCCCTTATCACCCTAAGAGCGACTCGCTGAAGGGATCTGGTGACTTTAAAAGGGACCCATGATGGTGACTACCAGGCACAAGGACTGCTGCAAGAGAAGCAAACTGCTGTTCAGTGCACTATTTTATCAAGTTTACGTGTGAGTCTGAGGGTAAAATAACCCTGTCATTTACAAATCCACAGTTTTTCAGGCCCCATGGACATGCTCAAATATGTGCAAAACTGGGAAACCATCCATTTGGTCTTGTCCTTTAATTCAATAACTGACACAGAAGAGTGCTAAAGGCATGGCAGTCAATGACACAACACTCCCCTGGACAACAAGCTGCCATCACAAATCATCATTAAGTAGAATTTAAATCAACTATCAGTTGCAAATGACCAGTAAAAACAAACAATGCATCACTCCAAACTATGTAAAAACAAACTTTGGCTCCATATTTTACCCTTTTCCAAAGATTAGCTGGAATATAAATTATACTTAATGAAGGTTGAACATCTGAAGAGGAAGCTTTGCTTTGTTATGCAAACAACTGATCCCTCATTAGACTTTTCTCCAAACACTGCTGTGAAGTTTTATCTGCAAGACTAACAAATGCAGGAGGAATGAGTTCAAAGGTGCATCAGGGAGGTTGTTCATATGCTGCAAGCCGTGCCGATGGCTTTCCAAGTGCACATTCATCTCCTCCTGTCTGAGGAAGAAGGGAGGTTGATAAAGCTTTGCTTGTAGCTGCTCTTCAGAGGAAGATACAGCCTGGATTGAGAGAGGGCAGAGAGATGGGAAAGGAGAGGAGGGCATCCCAGCCGTGAAGTGCTGACCTATAGGGTTATGCCAGCCAAAACTAACCAGAAAGAGGGAGCAGTAGCTTTCATCCCTGAGAATTCCTGCTTAATTTTCATGCTTAGGACCCTTAGGACTCCCATTCTTGGAGTGGCTTGTGGCAGCAGATGCCCACCTCCGCTGGCACAGCCTGGGTGAAGACTCGCCTGCTGGGAACCTTGCAGGAGCTGCTTTCCTCCTCTCAATTTGGCCAGAACGGCTTTTGGCTGAACTTGTTGGCTTTCCTGTGGATACACTGTGGTTTTATCTTCCTTCCCGGATTCTCCTGATAGCCAAACCACTTATCCTGATCAAACCCCTCTCCCACAGCCGCACAATAAGAACCCACCACACACTGAGGTACAGCCATTAGATACGGCCCTGGCACCCTGAAGCAAGCACAGCCTTGTGTAGCATCTCAAGGGGTTGGTTCAATAAAAGCAACAGGAAGATCATGCTGCCCTTGCACATATCCAAAGCCCATGCTTGGAATCCGTCTCTTGAGTTCCACAGGGAGATATTTTTGACACATCACTTCCTTGTTTTCAGTCTTCCTTTCAATTTTTGATGAATTTTCCCAGAGTTTACTGGAAAGGAGATTTGGAAATATTTTCCCTAAACACACAAAGATTTTTCCACATCATGAATGCTTTAAATCACACCTAAAGATGTGGTTTAGAGGCTCTGTTTTCAGTATCACACACCAGAACGAATTTGCATGATGATTGTTTCCCAGTTCCAGATTGCAGATCTCTGTATGAGTGCAGCCTGTGCTCAACAGCAAGCTTCAGCCATCAGCACAATTTTGCCATGGAAACTGCTACTTTAGGGTTAATGCACAGGAAATACAATACGACAATATATGTTTCTCTGAACATTAGAGTGCAACCCTGGGATCCGTGCATGCTCTAGCTTTTCACATTCTTAAGTCTGTCAAAATGATGGATACATGAGTTGATCATTAGCAAAGGCATTTTAATAGCAATATTCATTGCCAGACATCCAGCTCCAGGTTGACATGTCTAATCAACGTTGCGCAGCAGCGATCTTGTTATACACAGTGAGAGGTAAGAGGGGGTCCCCACTGATAATTTTAGCTACCGAATAACTTTCAGCGAGGCAGTTGCTATGCAGCTGTATGCGTGAGCATGCATTGAACACAAACTAATGCACAGCTGTGTGAGCTCAGCCACTAAAATCTATGTGGAAACTGAGTAGACATATCAACTTTAAATCTGGTTTCCAAAAGGAGAATCTTCTAGCAGACTTCTTTGTTACAGTTTTTTATAAGGTGCATCAGCTATTAAAAACAGAGAAACTTCTGATTCTCATGGCAGTCTTCACTCATAAGCCCAAATTCCCAGAGGATTTGGGCACCATGATTTTGATCACTGCAAGGTCTAGCTTTTGTGTTGCCTATAGAAAAATCCAGTGATAGGGACTCTCTCAAAGCAAAGTCACCCATTTTATCTGATAGGACCTGACTGAAAAGCAGGGAGATGCTGAGCTACTCCCCTGTGCTCTGGAAGCTGAGGTGCTCCTGAATCACTGAATGTCAGAAGATGGAATTTAGGGTCCAACTTTTGGTTCCAATAAACACCAGGCAAGCAGCTGTGGCAGGCTTTTGTGGCCTTGCAGATTGAAGGGAGCACCCCCATATCCCATCACCTGCAGGTCACCCCTGTGCCCGTCACATAGCAGTGAACGGGCACAGCACTCCCTGCCCCATCTTGCAAAGCTGTAGCTGCTTGATAGCATCACCCCAGACAGGCAGGATGAAAGGTAAGATGCAAGGAATGTGGCTTAATTAAGCCACCTCTTTATTAAGTTAGCTTATCTGGCAGCTATCAGCAGTAACTCACCCCGTGTGGACCATGTTTTTTTTCCCATAATTGTTTCCACCTGGTGCAGAGCTGCCATCACCCCCAGCCCTCTTGCTCTGCATCGGGACACTATGGAGAGACTGGGGATGCTGAACTCATAAAACACTGCTGTGCCAGAAGGAAGGGAGTGATTCAGGGTCCTACAGCCACTGAAATGCTTTAGAAATGCAAGCAACAACAGGATAAACATTTAAAGTGATAATTAACCTGTGCCTGTCTGCAGGAACAGGGCAGCAGCTTGGGTTGTGGCAACAACTGGCTCAGAGCTGCCTGATGCGCATTGGGGTTTTGGTTAACTTGAGCAACCAGGCGACTCTAAAACCTTATCACGACAATTACATTGAAGAGGACATGCTGGCCATTTAGGGTTTGAAAAAAGGGAAGGTAAAGGGAAAATGCAAAGTGAAATGAGAAAAAGAAAAGGTTCATATTGGTTTCAGATGAACATAACATGCTAAGGAAACTCTTGTTAAAGATACTTTAAGTGGAAACAGAAGAGTACATTGTAGGAAATATTTGCCTCCTAGGAGCAAAGCAGACCCAGAAACCTCTACACTGCGTCAGAAAGTGAGTTCTTAGGATAAAATATGGACCTTTTTTATAGGTCAGCTGATGCCTGAGCTTCATTCTCTGCAAGATGTATCAACTCCACAGGTGGTTGGGCAGGTCAGATCCTTCCTCTCCAACATGTTATTTCTAACCCATTAATGTCAGAAGAGTTGCACTTTAGAGGGCATAAGAGCTGCTTAACATTTTATGTGGGTTTAGATATATCAACACTGTTCTCCCAGGTCAGTGCTGGTAGAAAGTAATTATAATAATAATACAGTTGAGTGCATATCTGTAATAATAATAATAAAAAAATTCTGCTATTGAGAAAAGATAGAGGAAAAAATTAATCAGATTTCTCCAATGTCATAACCTGAACTCAGATGACTTGTGCCATATCTTGAAGACCTGAGTCAGCAAAGGTCATAGCATGGCTATGTTTAATTGCACAAAGGGGTCTTTGTTAGACTGGCTCCTTACTGTGCCTGCCCAGTGTTTCTATTTGATCACCCTGACTTTGAGAAATACACAGTACAGCAAAAATGCAAATGTAAAATACAGCAATTAACTTCCAAAAATAATTGGAGAGCTATGAAGGCAAGCCAGCAAGGTGCATTAGAAAAAAACCCAAAACAAAAAAACCCAGCCCCAACTGTTGTTTTTCTCATATTCTATATAAAATCCAAATGAGGGACAGGTCTGTCTGCCAAAGCATGCACAGACAAAGCCCATCTGCAGTGCAATGTGTTAAGGAAGCAGCTCAGTAGCTGTGAACAGTTTCACGGTAATTCACACGGAGAGAAGATTTATGGCAACATGGTGTAAAACTGAAGCAATGCTTTTTTGTTTGCCTTTCTGTGGGATACATACCGAAATCTTGAGTAAGAGAGGATGGCCTCCCTGCAGACACTTGCTCAGCATACACTTTGCCATGATTTCCTGACTTAGTCCTTTTCACAGTTTTGTAAAGAGGTAATTTATGTTCACACTGGGTGTAATGCAAGGTCAAAGGCCAGACCAAGCCCTTTCAGTCACTGTCCCCACTGAGAGGGAGTAACACAGGTACGGCGATGTCTTGCAATGCTGCAGCACCTATGACTGCTGTATGTATATATATGCTTCTTAACTTCTCTTAACTGACTGAATAAAGCAGAATCTGCCTGAACAACCACAGAGACAGCCCTTCACCAGCAAAGCTGGAACTCAGACCTCTGACAACAAATCACTGTAACCTATTACTTGATTTTTCTGCAAGTCAGATTTCAGTGATTAATGTGTTGCCTAAATCGAAGCCATGTTTCTTGTCAGCTACTTAAGTCAAATAAATTTACCTACATATAATGGTTTTCTTTTTCTTAGGAAAAAGAATACTAAAAAAGCCCTGCTATCAGCTGTTTTGCTCAGCTCTGGCTATTAAGAGAGATACCAGAAATGAAATCCCATTTCAGTTATTGCTAATGGGAAGGTTTTGATAAGATTCACAGTTCCTGGGCTCCTTCTGTGAACACAATCCAGGGACCAGATCCTCCCCTGGCAAAAGCTGCATACCTCTGCTGACTCTGGGGAACTGTGCCAGCATTTACCCAAGGATGCTCTGGCTGATGCTCTTGAAAGCTCTCAGACGTGCTTCTTGGCTGCTTGTTACTGTAATGTATTGTTAACGGACTCCTCCTCTCCTTGAAGTGCTGTTTCATGCCATCTTTTTATGGTCAAATGGAGTTTCATGGTGCTGGAGTATAAACTGTGGTTCCCTCTTCTCAGAAGGGACCTTCCAAACCAATACAATGGCTTGCACTCCTGCGGAGTATGGTATTTCTGAATGCGTGAAGCTCGTTCTTGTATAAAAGAGCAATAAAATACTTCAAGGGGTGCAAAACCCTGCATGGGTATTGGTGGGGCTTGGAGTTATGACAGATGCTGAGCTGCATGAAACTGGACAATGACTGTTTTTCAGTTATGGGATTTCCAATCCCATCCCTGGCAGTGTTCAAGGCCAAGTTGGATGGGGCTTGGAGCAACCTGCGCTAGTGGAAGGTGTCCCTGCCCATGGCAGGGGGTTGGAACTGAATGAGCTTTAAGGTCTCTTCCAACCCAAACCATTCTAGGATTCTATGAACACATAAAAAGCAAAACTTTGCAGGCCTGGGGAAATCTAGCCACTCAAAACATCTATCCTTTATATGTCAGTCCCTGGGCCTCTGTTCTCTACAGGCATAGCACAGGACATCCTGCCATGATGGGGTTTGTGGTTTTATTTAAGCAAATGAGATGTGATGAGGTGTCCAGTGGAGGTGTTCAGACAAAATCTGAACCAGACAAAACCTGGCAGACCACTTCCCCAACACATTTCTCGGTGCCAGCAGATCAGCAGTCCAAGGAGATCATCACTTTGGGAATATTTTAGTTCTTTTGAAATGCAGAGAAAGGGGTTGGTACCCTGCAGACAGCACCGCAAGAAAAAAAGAGTTTATGAGCTTCTGCTCATTACAGGAAGAAATGGCAACTGAATTTCTGCCTTTCGGGTCTCTTCTGGGCTGAATAGAGACTTCTAGAAGTGGTTTTTGTGATTTTTCCTTCTGAGTGTAATGGAAGAAAAAGGTCATGCTGGGATTTCCACAGGAACCATACAGACTCTGCCTTACATTTTGAGGACTCCATAAGACAGTTCCGGGGCCAGCACTAACGCTGGCCCTTGTCAGTCCCGAGTGTAACCAGAGCCTTGGTGCTGCAAACACGGTGGCTAACAACAGACTAATCAACATTTCTTTCTGTAGCACAGACCAACTGGTGATGGTGTCAGTAACCATCAATGCTCATATCTCATTTAGCATATCAATGTCCAAAAATTACCAAGTAAAAACGTGCCTGTGAATATCCTCTGTGCAAAGAAGGAAACTCTCAGAAGGAAAGTATCACAGAACTTCAGAAAGGTAATTACTGCTGCTGCCACTGGAAAAGACATCTGTTGGATATTTAAATGCACATGAACATCATCGTCCAAATCACGTATGTGATTCCTTCAGCGTTGGACTGTACTTTCTTCCCCTTTTTCTTGGATTTTTATTTGATTGCTTCCCCTCTTCTGCCCGCCCCCTTAATGCAAAGGAATGCTCATGTAGTTTATCACTGGACAGCATGTCAAAAATAGCAGAATGATTAAAGACTTTTGACTGTTCTCATCTGCTTAGACTCAGCTTTATACACACGCTGTCAGCTTTGTCTTGCTCTCTTTTCTTACAAATTTGTTTATTTTCTGGCATTGTACCAAAAAAATGATTTTGTTTAGTTTTGCAGGTGAAGTTGGTTTGGATTTTGCAGAATCAAATTAATGTTTGACAGGTGTGAAATTTGGGGGGAAGAAAAAGAATGGATTTTACACAAAGATAGCACTGCTTGCATTTACTACATAGTCTAATGAACTGGAAAATTAATGTGTCCTTGTAAATATATTATAATTTCTGAGAACAAGTAGCCTTCTGAGTCTAAAAATCATCCAAGATTAAGCCTACATTTTAAAATAACTTACTGCTTAGAGACTTTAAAGTATGAAAAGAAAGCAGAAGCCCTTTTTTCCACCACCTCTGACTTCCAATTAGAGGACTGCAAGCCAAATTTCCTTCCAAGTCTGTAAATAGTATGTCTTGCTGACGGCACACATTCAGTTATTTATCTAACCCAAGGTGAGCCAGAGTACAGGACTAATCACAGCACATCTGTCCTGTCTCCTGGATTTTTTTTAAACTTCCACGACTCTTCATTTGTAGCTCCAATTTCCTACCAAATATCCATGTGAGATAGAGAGTAATAAATTAAAATTTCACTGTGGAAGGCAGAGCCAGAGCAATGCTGCAAGGAGCTGTGCTCGCTCACTGGCTGCTGTGCTGGTGCTCGGTCACTGGAGTCAAACAGCAATAAACTGCTGGCAAGCTCTTAGACTTACTGATTCCAGTCCAATCCAACCCCATTTATAGAGCATCTTTCACCAACAAGATCACAAAAATGCTGCATAAGCAATGCCTAATAAACTCTTTTCGGTAAACAACAAAAGGCAAGTGCCTTTTAAACATGCATGCACAGAAAAACATCACAGAAGCTATACAAGGAAGTCAGATTTCTAAAGTGGGTTCTCTAAACAGGACATAAATCCCAATTAACCTTCAGAGGCAAGCTAATAACTCTCTCTGTGTTCATTTAGGGGTGAGCTGACATATAAAGGCCTTATCCTGATTCTGCAGAAATCCCTGGCAGCTTTGTCACACACATGTGAGTTTGGGAACAGGCTCGGACCAAGCCTCAGAATGATGCGCAAGCACAAGAAGATGTGGTACAACTGGACTTCTTGGAAGAACAGTTTCACTCAATCACTTCTGGCATAAACTTAATCAAGTCTGGCTGTCATTTTTCATTGGAAACTGTTGCCAGCCTCTTCCTGGTTTTGATGGATTTGAGATTTGAAATGTACCCTTGCTCCTGTACTCTCCCCATGGGCGCACCATCCTTCTATACCCTAGACCATCTATCTATATCCTAGACACAGACACAGATATTTAACATTACTTTAATCTGTGATGTTTCTTGAAACTGATTTAAATAGACTGGAAGTGGGGAGAGCCAGACAAAGTGATTTTAGGAAAGTTAAAAAGCTTGGAAAAATAATTTAAGAAAGATGCAGCTCTGAGCACCACATTCTCTATGTTGGCTGCCTACAGTGTCCAAAAGACATCTTTGTTTCCAGCACTGAGCCGTGAGGAAGATGTCTGCATTTGAATACTCTGCCTTCTTGGTGTAGAAAGCTTGTATTGAAAGGACAAGGCACCACACAAGGTATGGAGTTTTATGTGAATTGACCCAGACTGATGGGAAACTGGGCACTCTCTATATACCATCTAAGAAAAGGGGTATGAAATCAGTCCTATCTTCAGGGCAGAAACTTTAGAAGAGCGCAAAATACATAGCATTCTAATTTTATACATTATGAATCACATAAGGATGCTTAACTGCCACTTATGCCTAAGGATTTTTATCTTTCCAGTACTGGCTTAGAGTCATGGGGGCATGATCCTTCTTCAGTACAGCCAAGGGAGTTTTTCAAGCCAAAGTTTCAGCCATTCTATAAGCAGCTGAAATAAACCCTAAGGAAAAAACCCACATGACTTTAGAAAAACAGATCCACAGCACAACTTTGGTTGCAAGGACCCTTTGGAAATCACCTGATCCAAGTGCACCTGACAGCAGGGTTATCTGCTCAGAGACTCATCCAGGTGTCTTGCGTGTCTTCAGGGAAAGAGACCGTCCTTAATCACTTCACTGTGCATTTACCCACTTTATAACTACTTAAAATGTCCCTGCTGCAACTCGTGGCTCTTGTCTCATGTCCTTTTGCAGTGAACCTCTGATGAAGGTCTGGCCTTGTCTTCTCTGTAACTCCTCACTGGGTAGTTGGAGACACCAATTCAATTTGCCCCTTAGCATCCTCTTCTCCAGACCAAGCAAACCCCTTGGGCTCTTCTTGCATATAATGTGCTTGAGCCCCTGAGCATCCTAGCTCCAGTTGTTGATAAGTGTAAAAAACTGTAGGTAACAAAATCAGAAAGTATCACTAGCATATATTCTTTAAACACATTAAAGAAATGGGGAAAGAAGCAAACAAAAGAAAGATTAAGAAAGTGATTTGCTACATTGCAGTGGAATTGCAGCTTTAGTCTCCTCCCCCTGTTTTCTCTCCCCTCTTCTCTCCATTTCATGATGAAATCTTAGAAGAAAAACTGAAAAAAAAAAAAAATAAATCTTGAATGAAATACAAACAATGCTGTGACAGTATTTTCAAACAAAAGGGCTGGCCAGCTCTGATCTCTATCTACGCAACAAGACCAAGTTAAAATTGTTCTTCTGATATATTTTCAACATCAATAGCAGCAATGGAATTAACTTCTTAATGTAAGCCTTTGGTAATCTCTACAAAGACACTAAAAAAGATATAATCTGAAGACTGTTTCACTAATCCAGATGTTTCTCTCCCTTTTCCCTCTGTTTTATTGTTCCCAGAGAAGAGCTTGTAAAAGCTGAAACTGCTTATTAAGTACACAGACTTAATGAATTGGACAAGGAAAGAAATCATTCTTACAAGCCCGATCCATGTTTATTGTGCAGAGAGATGATAGCAAAACGCTGTCTATATACGGAGCAGTCTCTTTTAGGACAGAATATGTCTCCATGAACCACTTCCAGCAAGCAGAAACGATTCATTTTTAAAACAACACAGTGCAGAAGTTTGCTGAATTATGTAGTGATGCTGTTCCATGGCCCCAGTGCCAAGGATTATTTTTAGAGCCACACATCTGCAGGTTATTTGTTGCAGGGTAGGGTGAATGGAGTAAATTCTGAAGCAATTGGCTAAGCAGATGAGCATTACTGAAATGAGCTGTTATTTATATGGTGTCACTAGAAGGCTTGGTGTCTGGGACGCAGCAGTGGTATCTAAGCTGCTCGTGTAGCTGATGCTACTCTGCTGAGACTGCAGTCAGTAGACAATGGAAAGTTCACGGAGCAGCTTTTTGATATGGCAATTAGCTCCTACGTTAAAAATGGCAGGAGCACAAATGCCATCCACCCAATGAGTGGACTAGCGGTGGCCACTCAAAATCAGTGCAACCCACTCTTTAATTTGTGGGCAAATGGGTGTCACAAGGCCAGTTTTAAAAATAAGAAGCAAAGCTGGTTTCAAAAACTTGCTTCCATTTCCCCACCGCACAATATCCCACACAGTACTCAGCTTGCAAGCCAGACAGAGCATGAACTTGGTGTCAACTGCCCGTTAGCCAAATACTAATTGCAGGAGTGACCGCACTGTGCCCTAATTGAGGAAACCACAGCCCTAGCCCCACAGAGAGCCCATTTCATATTGCCTAATTTAACAGAACTGGCACTGGCTGCTGCTTCTCTCTCCTCCCCTCCTCCTGGAAGATGGTTTTGGCTCTGAACAACCTACAGAGGTTGAACACAAGGCTTCTATGAGATGCTGAAATGCTATCAAGTCAACTCACTACCACCCCCCCCTACCCCCCCAGTGCACTCTGCATGGTTTCTACTTGCTTCTTTCCAGCTGAAAGAAAGCCTCTCCTCCGTCCCTAGCCTCCTGCTATCCTTCTGCCCAGAACTAGGGATGGTCTGTGCTGCAAGGCATGATGCCTTGACAGCACGAGAGAGGACCAAGAGGCACTTTGCTCCGGCCAGCTATGAAACACTGAGAGCAAAGGGGTGGAAATGAGCCAAAGGAAGACTGGATTCACTGCAGGGCTGTCCTTCAGGAGTGGGTGTATGTCCTCAGTCAGTAAATACCTGAGAAAACGCCTATCATGTCCATTTGTAAAGCACTTTGGGATGAAGGTGTTTTACACCTAAAAGTCATTGCCAGTATGTAACTGCTGGATTTATGGACAGTTGGGTGGCCCATACAAAAGCACATTTAAACCTCTTTAATTATAGCATGCTTTTTCTCTGGTAATTGTTTTGTTCTGGGCTGTTTTACTCTGTATAAGAGGAGGAGTTCCTTTCACCTGTGGTGCTTGTTTTTCTCTCACATTTCATCTAATTTTACTGTTCTACTGCAGCCTTTGCAAGATAGGAAGTGATGCTTCTAGCTGCCACTGTGGTATGATTGGTACAAAACCAAAGACCTAATTTTTTTCATTATTCCCTGTTGGCCTGCAGTATTACCCTTGTATTAATTACCCATTACAGTTACCCTTGTATTAATTACGCATTACAAATGAAACAGGGTATGTTTCAGATACTAGTGCCTGCAGGCATATACTGAATTTATATGACCAGATCCCTAATAAAACAAGTGCAAACCAAGGACAGCTCTGCTTCAGCTGGTGCATCAGTGCTTGTTACAAAGCTGCTATCACTGGAGCAACTGTGGTGTTCAAAGCATCCAAATGCGCTCAAAGTTTGGGCTCAGAAGCACACAAAAAATGAGACCAGTTTGAGATCAGAATCAGAATTAGTAACCAATTTACCCAGAAGATGGGACAGGATCTATGCAGGTAGGTTGTCTTGTGCTGGGGGAAGTAGGCTGGATCATTTGAAAAGGAAAGACTTCTTGCCTTCAGTTGAAGAGAAGACAGGCTGACGTAAGTACACAAGGAGATAATATTGAAGGTGCACTTCAAGGGGCTGCCCAATGATGCCTTGACCACTGCGTCAGTAACATCCTCTTGTCACCTACTGTTTTCAAAACCTTTCTCTCAGGTTAATTATTGGAGAAGTGTCAATTGAATGTGACGTCCTTGGGCTTTTAAAATCTATTTTGCAAACAAAATGAGTGATAGCACTCATAGGAGCTTTTTGCAGCAGGGAATTTATAGCTGGGGCACATAGATCAACCAATCTGGATGACCTGCAACCCTGGTCATATGCAAGAATTGTCACCTTCATCTAAAGAAAACAACTGGTGAAATCTTTGTGACTTTTTCCTATAATTTGCAGTCCTTTCTTGCATTTCATTCAATGACCATCATTACTAAATATCCAGAAATTTTCAAGTTGATGTTGTACTTAAATAAGTATAATACAGAGTAACTGCAAAGGAAGTCTAGAAGATAAGGGAGCAGCATACCTTTTCTGACTGGCTTATCGTGACTGGAATGATAGTGGGTGACAGTCACTTTGGCTCTCCCTGAGTTAATTTTAGGTCTCTATGGAAAGTGCGTCATCTCTAAAAAGTGGTATCACAGCTAAACACATTGTCCATCCAAGGCATCAGTCTGTGCTAGCCTGTAAAGACAATGCTGAATATAGATCTGAGGCTAAATCAGTATCAGCAGAGACAAGATTATTGTTGCAAGTTTCATACCTCTTTTCCTCTCAGAACATGCTTTTTGCATCAATCCAGTCTGCTTCTACATTCCCACCAATTTATCCGCATGTAGTACTGTGTGATGTCTTTGAGCTCACTCCACAGTTCAAACCAGTACACTTCTGTGGAGGTAGTATTGTATGCATAACAAAAGGGACTAGTTGTTTTCTTCCCTACTCTGTTCACAAGTTTGCATTTATTCTCAAAACACTCAAAGGAAGAAAACCCAACGTTTTTACAGCCTGAGGTATCAATCTGATTCTCCAAAATTGTTTGAAAGCTCTATATTGCATCTAGTATGCTCTAATATATTGGGAATAAAGGTTTGGCATGTGCTGTAAAGCAGACTCCCCCAAATCCATGCATGCCAGCTCCAAACCGAAATTTATATCACGCACATTCCTTGAGAAATTTCACCTTTTGCTATGGACGTTTCTTCGCCCTTTTTTACCCAATGAAGTGATTGTTCATCGCTGTTACAACCTGATGGGCATTGTGTGTATTATAATCTCACCATCTGCATCATTTACATTCCCAAATGTGGAATCTCAGCCAGATGCCTGACTTATCTCCAAGGCAATGACTTCAGGCATATGGTTTTTATTTAAGTGAATCACAATACTAACAGAAATCCGGTATCTATTATCTATCACAACTGCAGATAATAACTCAGAATGAATTTCTCTTTGGATTTTTATTGTTGCCCACACAGACACTTCTGTGGATGAATCTCCTAAAGTGCAGCAGTAAAAATCAAATGCAAGGCAAGGCAGGATGTTAAGCAGAGTACTTCATTACAGATGAAGTCTGCATATTGCATTACAAGTGGAAGAAAAAAGTGCAGCCCTTAGTAACATGGAGATACTGAAGCAATCCATGTCATAGTAACACTGAGAAACAATTCAGTGCCAGGGCAGTAGGTCACCCCAAGTCCATATTTCTGTTAATTCTTTGAACAATCCAGCAAAATCCACAGCACTGGAGCTCAGCAGCTAAGGGACGTTGGAACTGGATGATCTTAAGGCCCTTTCCAACCCAAACTATTCTATGGTGTCATCATGTACAGGTTGGTCCATAACCCCCCAAAAATACCATGCTCCCTGCTTGCACATAGAGCTTGCAGCTTCTATTGAGAACGTTTGTGGTGTTTGCTGGCACAACCCTCTGACCCACCCTTCCTTGAAATAAAAAGTACACTTTCATTTAGGAATACATCTTATTTCATGCTTTCCTCTGACTTGGATTTCTGGACATTTCCACACTTTTAATTAGTAATGGTAGCAGTAATAATATGTTATTACTTCCATGACGTTAACCACTTGAGTATAACTGCTGCAAATAGAAACTAAGTTCAACACAAAGAGACCTTCAAGAAACCCGGTATTTCCTTACTTAGATTTATTAGACTCCTCACTTAGATAGTTCCTTAGATTTACTATCAAATGCACAACACTTTATCTTTCATAGAAGAAAAACATCAGCACTTATACTAGGCTGGCACCAAAGTGTCCCCAGCACTGACCAGATCCCCATTCCTTATGAAAATCCTCTCCAAACCAGCAATCCCTGACCCAATATATTTTTGAGCCACAGGTATGAAGGTCCATGAAAGTCAGACACACGTGGATTGTGACAAAGTTCCCCATATTAGCACATTGTGGGCGCGGGATAATCAATGCCATCACATCCTTTTTTGTAAATATATTTGGATTTTCTGTGAAGTAGCTGAATTTCAACTCAAATTCACCCCATCTGAGTGCACAATGAAGGGACTGAGTAAGCCCAGGTCCCTCTTTATTCAACAAAGCGGGACAGACACTTTTGAAGAGCAGCTTGGCAATGGCATGGCAGATCCCAACTGTGGTGTCTTGGTTAAGTGACAAATCGTATCATAGAATCATAGAAACATGGAACCATAGAATGGTTTGGGTTGAAAAAGACATTAGAGCTGCTCCAGTTCTACCCCCTGCCATGGGGTTGGAGCACCTTCCACTAGAGCAGGTTGCTCCAAGCCCCATCCAACCTGGCCTTGAACACTGCCAGGGATGGGGCAGCCACAGCTGCTCTGGGTGCCAGGGCCCAGTTATCCCTTTCTTTTTTTCAAACTCTTTCAGAGCTTCACTATGGGAGGTGCTCAAAGGACATGGAATGGGAAATTTGTACTAACACCAAGAGGAGGAGGTTGCGTCCTTGCTCACTCCACTGGTATCCAGTCACAGCCTGCAGCCGTCCTCCTGCTAGGGGATGGGGAGATCCAGTGGATGTACCCCCTCAAAGGAGACAACCTGAGCACTCCCATGTACAAATGCATCACCCCTCGTGGCATGTGCCTGTGGTTTGATAGCCAAGTGTGGTGAACTGGTTGCTCCTAGACAGAGGAGCTGGCCTCGAGGGAGCTCTTAGGGAACACTGTTTGCAGAGCTGCAGGCAAGGGCAGCCACCTCCCTTGACTGCACAGCTCTAATGACCCTCCCTGTGGATTAAGATGTTTTGTAAACCAGGGAGATTGCAATGCTAAAGTTTCATTGCGTTTGGACCTCTCAGGAAACCTTTCCAGAAACAGAACTAGAAAAAACAACCCAGACTACAACCATGTAATTAAATGCTGAATCATAACAGAGAGCCACAGAAATCCAGTGAAAATTATGCTGGCATGTGGTTAACACTGGCTTTTCTTAATTTGTGAGCGCCAAACCCTTTGCATGTTCACAAGGTCACTGTTGTGTGCGACAGTGACTTTATTTGATCACTATTTTCAGCTCACCAAATTCCCTTTCAGCACTCCATGGAGCTGTCAGAGATGCTGTTGTTGCCGTGTACTTTTCCAGTTAATGTCTGACTTACAGTTTGTCTATTTGTAGAATTATTCAATGATGTGGTCCTGCAGAAGATGCAGTCAGAGCATCGCACTGTGCATCGCTGTGGGCTGCCACAGCTGCTCAGTGCCAGCTCAGGGAGCCTCCACATCCAGGAGTACTAGTGAATGCCTAAGGGGGAACGCTAAAACACAGGCTGGGGTGATAAACCATGGGAATGGGCACTCCAGTCCCTAGGACAGATCCATTCTTTCTACCCCAATGTGCAGTTTGTACACCTGTATCAGAGTCCATGACTTAAGCTGCTTAAGAAACCACCTGAGGGTACCCCACCACTGAGCAGGGGCCCCTATTTGCCTGATGCTTCTCTAGCAACTTGTGCCAGGAACCTGCAAGCACTGCCCATGCCCGCTATCAGGCAGTATGGGTACTGCCCTCCCTGGCACACAATATGAATCTCTGAGTTTTCATTAACTTAATTCACTGTTCACGTGTGGTATCATGCAGTAGCCTTCAAAGATGCCTATGCCAGTTCTGAGTATGCTACCATGGGCACGGTAGTGAGATAGCTGCCTGTATCCATCAGTCCATCCAAGCATTGCTCTGTGTTGATATATTCCCATCCTATGGTATTAGCAATAAAATAGGGAGGGCAGGACTTGAATTGCCCACTAGGATGTCACCAAAATTGCCTTAAAGTAGCCACTGTGATCAGTTCTTGTCAGGGGATGACCTTTGAAGTAAATGCTGCTGAGAACTGATAAAATGACTGATTGCACTTGAGAAGCAAGCTCAGTGGCTTTATATTGCCACTTTTTATCAGTGCAATGCAAAACTGGCAGGGAGTCCAACAGAAGCCTCCCGCCCTTGAACACATCTGCACAACTGTCTAGGTGCTAAGTGATTGCACCACCATTGTCCTACACAGAAGGATGGAAAGGACCTGTCTGCCAGCTAAAGAACATCTGAGAGCTTATAAAAATAATTAATTAAATTTCCACAGATATAGGCCACTGTTTTATGCTCCTACCTACAAAAACTCAACTGCACTGTTTCTGACTGGGGTTTAGCTGTTGCTTTTGACTGCAATGGCGAAGAATAGCAAAACGGTCAAGACTGCTCTTGTTAGAGCTGGGCAGTAAATTACATGCTCTGCTCCATCCACAAAGAAATGTTTATCATCTGCTGCCAAAAACCACAGCACCCTGGTGTTTCCTCAGGCTTTCTTCCCATTTCTGCAGTCACTGAGGAGGCTGTTACCCTTGGGAAGTCTCATTTAGAATAAACAGTTCTTTATGTTCATTATCATAATTCCCAGAGAAATGGATGGAGGTAGCTAATTAGCAATTAAGCATGACCGATCAGAAGCACCAGGCTGGACCCAGCCAATCTGCAAGTGCATCTCTTAGGGTGAAGAGCCACAGCAAGCCTTGTGACTCTTCCTCCAGCCTTGAGGACACCCAAGCTTTGAGCTGGGGAATTTCTTCTGGTTTTGGGGTGACAAACAGTTCACTGGAGAGGGTGAGGAGAAACCTAACAATAGCGCAGTTTCAGGGAATCACTGATTTTAGGAAAAGAATAAGAACCTGTGGGACAAAGTGTTTCAGTTCCTCATGGAGAAGCAGTGATTGCAGATCAGAAGTGACTGCTCCTTGAAGGCAAAAAGGAGACTCCAAATCTTCAAGCACAAGTGTTTTGAGGGAAGCCTAAATTGCATTGCTTTGACTTTTTTTTCCTAGTTCAGCCTCGGAACTCATTTTGACCCTGCTTTGATCTCACCCATGTGGTGATGGCATGGCCAAGCTGGGCACAGTGAGCTTGGAGCCAGTCTCTAGCACAGCTCAGCCAGGAGCACCCAGAGGTGTTCAGAGCCTCCCCACCTGCACTGACCAAAAGCTCCAGAGCAGGACTACAGCTTGGCTTTGGCTTAGCTGCTGGGGATACAGATTTTCAGCAAACATCATATGCCTCATCCTTCTCCTCCAACACACTGGGAGGTCCTGGACCTGGTGGCTGCGGTCCATCATTCAACCAGTGAGGGGAAAACAGGTCTGATAAGCAACCCTCCTCAGAGCAGGTCTGTTTTAAATCCAAGCAACGTGAAGCATTTTGCCAGTTAGGGAGTTATCTCAGAGATTTTGCCAGTGGCATAGGGTTTTGGTTCAGCTTAATAACTTCACCCTAGGTTTAGCTCAGCTCCTAATAATAGGGGTCAATCTCCTCTCGTTAGCATGGCTTATTAAAAGATCACAGTAATCCCTCCACAGGTTCAAAATCAACAAGTTAAAAATGTATGAACATAGTGAAAGCGGTGACAAGTTAAAAGAAATGATTTTCATGCTGTGGCCTCCTTGTAAGCTAGAGGTTGGACTTTGTCCTGCTGGTTGTACTACCTAAAATAGCTGTTTCTAAAGCACAACTTGATTGCTCTCTGATGTTTTGTAACAGGCACGGAGATTGTCTCACTTTTGAAATGTCTAAGATTTCAATGTCCCACAAACACAGTCTTCCAATTCCCACTGGCCTGCAGGAAATGCTTGTAACCCATGAGTTTGAATCAAAACAGCGCATTTTTATCAAACCTTGTTCAAGTTACTTTTTCCATTACCAGTTTCTCCCCCCAAATCATTATTTACTTATACATTCTTTGCTACTTAGAAACACAGGAGGGGAGAACAAACGCATCAGCCAGCAATGCACTGAGGATCATCTCTGGAAACACTAATGGCTTCTCACTCAGCATCAGATTTTGGTGTAAGCACGTCCAGTTCAGAGAAGGGAGCAGAGAGAATGGCACCATTTCACATGAAAACACACAGAGATGGCCAAAACCTTTATATAACACAATGGGATCATCAATGTGATTAAAAACAAAACCATTACTGTGGTGCTGGACTGCACTGTATACATGGTGTCCTGGAGACCCGCCTGCCCTGGATTCAGCAGGGTGTTCAAATAGTTGTGCTATTTAAACAAATGAATAGCATCCAGATTTCCCCTGTGTCCGCAGAGCTTGGGTTAGCCAACGTACATTGGAAGTGGAGGGAGAGCTTTGTAACTGTGCTGACCTGAGCATGTGCTGCATGGTCCCATCTGCCTTCCCCTCCTCAGCCTATGGGCCAGCAGGCAGAAAGAAAAGCGAGGTAAGGTCTGTGATGGCATCCCCACAAAATGAGGGGAAATATAATTAAGAAGTGCAACATAAGTTTCCTGTGGAGGGGAGCACACACAGGAAAAGGCAGGTCTTGATCTGCATGGAAATTCGGCGACTCTCTGCTGCATGACCACACAAGGGTCCTGGAAGGTGCTAACCTACTTTCCTTGCTCCAGCATTCCCAAAAGACCTAGAAATGCATGGTACTCTTCAAAAGCAGGAAAGTGATGAAGCAGCCCTGTGACAGAGCTGCTCCCTTCTCACAGTGATGTGTTTCCCCTGCCATCCAGCTGTTTGGAGACAGCAGTTCCATTGCAGACAACACAGGGATCATATTAAGGATGCTCAAAGAGAAGGGAAAAGCCTGGATATGTCTTCCTCACCCCTTGGCCGAATGCTGCTGTATGCCCAGCAGCCAGCATTACCCAGGAACCTCTGGCTCCATCAGCCTTACCTGCACTGCAGTTACCAAACACTGGTCTGCAACCCGATGGCTTGTGGGCGTGTGAGAAGGGGTCCCAGAATCTACAGCTCTAGGACAAAACACTTGAAGGCAACTGCAGACCTAAATGGAAGTGCATCCCCAGCTCCCAAGGAGCTTGCCAGGAGACGCCCATGCAGGCATATTCTGGGGGGAAACATCAAATGTAAAAGGTCTGGAAAAAAGCGACAAGATTTTTCAAAAGCATGGAACAGTACTGCAAGGGAGCCTTTAAATAAGGCAAGATCCTTTCAGTGGAGAGGAAAAAGGGATGGTGAAAGGGAGGTGGAGCAGAGATCTGAAACTCAAGATTGGTGGGGAGCAGGCAGAGAAGGAGAAAGCAGTGCTGTGCCTCGCTTCATAAAATACAGAGAGAAATGGTGAGGCAGCAGGCTTAAATAAACCAGATAGCATGTACTTTTTCATGCAACACTAAACTGCAATACTTGGGGTGAGGTGGAGGCTAGAGGATTAGGGAGGTTCACACAGGACTCGGACACATTCATGAAGACCAGCTCTGCATGGGTACCACAGGCAAAAACCTGCCTATTCCCATCTGCAGAGGCAGGCCTGGAGACACTACAGCTGCAGATGGGAGGTAGGCACAGCAGAAGTCCTCCCCAGTGATACTCTGTGGTGCCATCTGCCAGTGTTTTGTCTGAGCTCGTAGTAAGTCACCCACCAGCACACTATCTTAGCCTCTTACGAACTGCTATCATCTCAAAAGGGTTGGACGGTCTGCTTTGAAGCTCTTTGCTGCAAATGGGAATGTTGAACAAGAGCAGCTTACTCTCAGCCTGCCCAGCTACCAGGGTTAGTTTGAAGGTAAGATAAAGCAGCCCACCAACTGTTATGACAAGGAGCCTTTTAGCAAAAATGAAGCAGAGAGACTCTGTTTACAAGATCCACTTGTAAATGGAAACCAAGACCCAAATCTGAAAGGAAAACCACATGGCCATAATCTCTCTCCCATGAAAGGAGTAGTAATTCCGATGTCACACGGCAAGCTAAATGGTCTCCTCTAACTAAACTAGGATTACAACTGCATTCCTGGATCATACCTGACCTGGAAAGCACTCTGAAGTGAGAGGAGAGGGAAAGGCCTCCCCCCTTTCTGCTTTACATGTCCCTGGCACAGCCGGACGAAAGGTCGTGGATGAGCTTAGTTAGTTTACAGAGCAACCTAAATGATTTTCCTGGAATGAAACCTTGACATGAACATTTCCAGCAGGGATGGATAACAGCCTGTTTCTACTGCTTCACTGTCAACAGAAAATGTGTGAAGTATGTGATGGGATTCACTGCATTTCATAATCAAACCTATAGGTGCAAAGTCAAGTGGATGTAGAACACTGTTGCAGTATTTATTTTGCCAGGATGTGTTCCATGCAAAGACTGGACTTTGGCTTGTACTTCATCGCAGCTGAACGACGTGCTAGGTTTGGATTTGATCTGAATGACTGTGCAAGATGAGGTTCACAGTGGGCCAGTACATGCCTACATATGTACATACAAACAGACAGATACAGGAACAGCACTTCCACAGCCTCTTATACCAGGGTTTTTAATGCCTTAGAGCTGCAGCAAGGAGATTTCACCCAGGGTCTTCTGAACCTCCATTCTGGCCACTGCAATGTGAACCAACTCCAGGGCAGCCCCCCTCTAAAACCCCATTTATCTCTGGTGTGGCACCCATGGAAATTTGGGGCTGGCATAAAGACTAAAATCAGTCAGTGGTGGCAATGCAGCTGGCAAAAAAGTTATTGGGTGTTTGCTTTGCTAGCACTGCATAATGTCAACAGTGTATAAGAAACAGCATCAAAACACCAAGACCAAAACCAAAGTCTCAGGACGAAGGTCAAAAGGAGACAGCAGTGTGTACTAACACACACATTTAAGTCAGCGACATAGATAATTGTATAAGAAAACAGGGAAGTCCTTGTTCTCCTTGGGAAAACTCATGAGACAGAGGCTTTGTACCCATACAGTTAAGCATCCTGCTGCACAGGATTCTCATGGGTTTTCAAAAGGTGGGCACGATGAAAAAGCTCACTGCAAAGGAATCACGTCAGCAGGGACCCCCTGCATTCCAGATCACTGCATGCAAGAAAAGCTGGCACTGGCATGAAATCTTTGCCCTCAAACACAGCCATTCCCTCCTGACGCTCACGGTCACCAGGCTCGGTACTCAGGAAGACAACAGAGCAGCACAGCAAGTCAGTAACCACACCCTGCTGAGCCCCGCAATGAAGACAGGGGCAGCAGTGACTGTAATTCACAGCCCTCTCTCTGACCAGCACTTTGTGTGGCAAATGCTCACATTAAAGTGCCTGAAAAACCACTGCACTCAGCACTTGCCCAACCCCAAATCCCAGTCAGCCCAGATCCCCCAGCGACTGCTGGTTTTCCCAAATAATTCACAACTTTCAGCTTTTGCTTCAGAATGCAACACGCTGCAAATTCCAAGAAAACCGCTGATATTTTTAGCAGTATCACACTCAGAAACCAAAATCAAGGAATGACCCTTAATGCATTATCCAAAAGCAAATCATTCAAACATCAGAGGAGCGAATGGCTATACTGACACCCTTTGTTAGTGGAGCTCTGTTTAAGCCCTAATATAACTCTTCTAATTTAACAGAGGCACGTGGCAAGCTTTCCCTAAATCATAAATACAGCAGTCATTTTTCAAGAGCTGAGATTTCACCAGTGGCCGCTGGTCACTGTGCTAACCATCACAACAGGCTGGCTCGTTGCAAAAGGGAGTTGTTTACTTAGCCAATTATGCCATTATTTCCAAAAACATGCTTTACATGACAGGATATAAAACTTGGCAGGCCTCTCCTAAGCACACTCTGCCCCACATAAATGTCACCATTGGAGAACCATTTAACTAATGCATTTAGACCCAAAAAGACAAGCAGGGCTGGATCGTGGGAGAACGCTATTGAGAAGCACAGCCCTGCAATAGCAGGGCAGCCAAAGAAAATAGGGCTGCTCTGAGGCTGTCCTTAGTGCAGACGGAAAAACAGAGATAAGAAATGTTAACCCCGCAGGTAGCAGCGGCGCCATGATTAGCACATTTCTAATTCCAGGTGGTGTTTATTATTTCTCTTCTTTAAAGGGCTTACAGCATCTTTAGATACCCCAGCAGCTTGTAGTGATGTGCATATTGCCATGCGACGTACGCTGAAGCACCGCATGGGACAAGCAAGAAGAACATTGCTGTTTTTTTGCTCAAAATTGAAAACATTTTGCAATATTGTGCTATTTGCCCTGCAATATGAAAGTAAAGCTCAGACAGAGCCAGGACAAACAAGACAGGATTTATCTGCATGAGGAAAGAAGGAGGTGGGAGCACTGGTGGTCACCACCAGTGCTCAGAGCACCACGGGTGCTCAGAAAGGCAGCTGCTTCACTGCTGGACAAAAACAGCTTTGGAAAGGAGATGGGAAGAACTCACAAAAATAACCCTCTCCAGGACAGTGAACAGTGAGAAGCACCCCAGATGTAACCAGACAATGTGTTGACTGAGCGCAGACTATTCACTTTTTTGGTTCTGTGATCTGCATGGTATTTATAGACTTCTCTGTAGCATTTGAGCGGGGATCTGTGGTTCTGCATTTTGAAAAAGACATTTCACCTTTTGCAATAAGCTCTTGACCAATGCAAGCACAAAGAGATGCAAAGGAAACACTGGAAGTGATCCTACCAATGGGCCAAGAAAACACTTCAAAACCACATGTCAGCTAAGGACAGATTCATGCGCAGCACATGCTTATCTCTGCTACAAAGTTTTTTGAAAGCATTACTGCTATTAGAGATAAAGAAAATTTACTAGCGTGAAAACATTTCCAGCAACATGCCTACATTTCCAGATAGCATTTTAGAGAATTCAGATTGGAGATCAGCAACTGAAGCCCTGAGGAAAGATTGCAGAATTGAAAACAGTGCATCGACTGCATTGAAAAGACAAAACATGACTACTCAGTCAGAATCAGGATTTTATCAGTGGGAAAAGAAAGATGAATGAGTTGTCCAGGAGCTGCTTCCTAATGCCTAGGTATTTCTTTTTATATAACTAATTTTATCTTGTGGGCTAGGTTTTTCTATATGCATAAAAAATAACCATTTTCTTTGAAGTTAGTGGACAGCTTCCTCCTTTCTTTGCCAGTTACAGAGCTAAAACACAGTGAGATCAATTAAAAAAAAACAGCCTCCATTTGCTGTGGAGCAGTTTGTGATCACAAGAGGCTCAGTTTTCACAGGTTTTGCACCATTCTGTGTTATCTGAAGCCTGGTCCCCACTGATGCTGGGTGTAGCCACAATTGCTCACTACTACTGCAAATGCAAACTGAGGTTCGCAGCAAAGTGCTCAGTGAGAAAATGGCTCGAAACATTTTTCTCCCAGAAGGAGCTGTAAGGTAAGCTCCAGCTCTCCCCATCCTTTCCTTTCTACAGCCCTTGCTTCATTTTCACATGTTGTCCTCCAGCGTTCCTGGAAGCAAAGTGTAGTACAGATAAAAACCTCTCGATCTGGTCCTTGAGAAGAGGGAAAAGGAAGAAAGGGGGCAGAGGAGGAAGAAGGACACTGGGGGTGCAGTTAAAAGAGGATTTCACCTTCCACACCACCTTTTTCCCTGGGCAAACATCCTTCCTTGGGACACTGGCTGGGGGCAGACATATCCTGGCACAGCCTCATCCACCAGCCCTCTCCACAAAGAGCTTCACAGTGCAGTGACAGCAGCACTGGTTACCTCCTGTACACCTTGGAGAGTAAGGAGATCTCTTTTATTCTCTCTCTTCCTCACACAGTTGCACATAGAGAGCTGATAGGCATTGCTTCCCATCTCCTTTCTTTTCAGTCTGTTGGACATAGGGAAACCATAAGCCATGGGGCAGCAACTTAAGTGTTCAAAACCCATGTAGATGAGGCCCTCAGTGTGATGGTTTAGTGGTGGTCTTGGCAGTCCTGGGATAATGGTTGGACTTTGTAATCTTAAAGGTCTTTTCCAACTGAGTTGATTCTATCATTCTATTCTCTGATTCTCATGTTGGTGGAGTGTTTTGCAAGGCAACAGCTATGTTTTTCTTTTTGCTCTAAAAGCTCAGTAAAATAGCCACTACCCCAAAGTGAATTTAAATAAGGTTTAACTGCTTTGAAGCCTAGTAGTTGACTCTGTGCTAGAATATAATCTGATTTCATACTTCTTTGAATCTTTGGCAGAGCCAAAAAGCCAGCTATACTATTAGGTTTCCCTTTAGTTTTCTTTTTAAACACATTGCTGCAATGCAAAGCAAATCCAGCCATTCTAATGAATTCTGCTTTAAATGCAAAACATGTTTTGCAGCACTTAAAAATCAACCAAACTGCCAAAGATTGCTAAATAGTTAGTATGAGTTCCCTGCCATTTTCTACATGCGAAGGTCAAGCCTGGGAGATGAGCAGGCACTCTCTGAGTCTGCAGACTGGCTCCATCTGTTACACATAAAGTTCTGTTTTGGCAGTGAAAGCACTAGAGAGGAGGGAAAAACATGTCTTATTGTCTGTGTTTACTAACTGCAGGGCCTGATCCTGCAGGGAGCTGCGTGTCTCAAGCCCTGGCGGGGTGGAGGGGACATGCTGGTGCTCAGCCACCTTTGGGAAACTCCACAGAGCTCACCATTTACTTGTTTTTATTACGGCACAGAAACCTCTATCTTCATTGCAAACTCCCCGCTCTGACACTATAGAGACACTGAGTGTTAGCACCCTTTGCTTTTCTCTGTGAAGCTGTACCCTGACTTTCCCTTCACCCATCCCACTGGCCAGGATAGCCATGACTGCTCTGATGTAGGACACAGAATGGAGCTACTCATGGGGGTGTCCTCTGTGCCACAAAGGAGAAACAGGTAGAGAAAGGCTGAGGCTGTTTGCACCTCCGGACTGCTGCTGACTGCAGCTGTACCCTGTCCGCAGGCAGTGATAAAGAGGGAGTCATGTTTTTAATACCAGAACATGAGAAGACCTTGTATCAGCAAGGACATGAGAGAGTGAACTGCACAACAACTCCCTCCTCGGCATTCCTCCCAAGTGATGATTAATGAATGCAAACCATCAGCTGCATGTCGGTAATTGAGGACTAGCAAGACCGTGTGTTTGTGTATGGAAGGAGGCAGTGGACAGATGCTTTGCTGAAGAGGAGCAAAGTGGAGCCCAGGGCTGGCAGGAAGGTTGGGGCAATCATCTACCCTTTGGGTGCTCAGCGCTGCTGTGCTGCCCTCTTCACCTTCATTTAGATCACTACCACGGAGGTATGAATGAGAGACATCTCCTCTTACCTTCATTTCTGATCCAAACAGTTGGGTGTCCCTCTGGTGCTGAAGGTATTTTTCTCCTATTGTCCTTTACTGATCAAAGCCAAAATACCAATATACCAGGTGAACCCCAAGCCCCATAGAAGCTGCAGAGTGGATGCCAGGGGCAAAAATACACCTTGCAATGCCCCAGTGAGGCTGGAAAGTCACTGTCCATGCATATGTATAGGGGAAAGATACACTTGGACATTCTTCTGAGGTGAGTCACAGCACAGACCACTGGCCTGCATTACCAACTAAGCAACAAATAAAAACAACCCAATAAAGGGAACAGTTATTGCATCTTGGAATTACACTTGCGGTAAAATGAAAAACCTTTGCAAGAAACACAAAAATCTGCTGGAGGAGAGCAGAGGGGGGGAGGAGGAGGTGGGCTATTAAAATGGAAGCCAGATCTGAGCTTCTTGTTGGGTTGAATTCTTTGCTGTGAATAACAAGCTTTTACCACAAAGAGAAAAGAAAGCTTGTTCGCTAGCTGGGATTTTTCCAGAACCCACACAACATCTAAAATCTTACAGGCTTTCTTATCCTGATGAAAAATAATTACGCTAAAGAATATTCTTCAATGAACCCTTAGGGGAAAAATTACGATACTTCTCTGGAAACATGCTGTTCTTTTCCCCTTGTGAAAAATGTTCTTGTGCTTGTTTCCAGGAGGTAGGTAAGCAAGCACTACAGCCATCCGGGAGGCTCTTTGGTAATCCATTTAGTATCATGTGGCAGCTTTCCTGCATCGTTCATGATGGAGCTACTTCAAATTTGCGCAATCCAGCAATGTCAATCGGATGTCCCACATAGCGCATCCCTGCGGAAATCCCCAGCAAAGGTACTTTACTGCCCTGGCTCAAGCACTAGAGGCACTTATGAGACGTGCACACACATTAATCTGCACTTATCAGTATCAATCTTTCTATAAGCACTGGGAATAGTCAGCTGGCAAATTCGGTTTTAAGTGTCTAGGAAATATGGCTTGTACGCAACAAAACAACTGTTTCAAACAGGATGCAATAAGCTTTTCATGTAGGGTTATGCTGCTGCTACGTTTCATAAATATTGGAGGAAAAATAGTAAATAGAAAAGGGTCGGACTTCTGGTGAACACAGAGACTGTTTCAATCATGTCAGAGGCTGCCAGAAATGCTACTTCCTTCTCCTTTTGTAGCAGCCAGCCATCCAGAGCTTCATATACCTCTCAAAGATTTGGAAGTGTCACACAGGCCAGTGATGCCCAAGATGTACAGCCTTTGATTCTAAGGACATTTTTAATATCTCATCTGAAGAACTCTTGTCAAGGGTGTCAGAACCACAACTGTTTCCAAACATGTACTGTCACTAAAAAAAAGGGGGAAAAAAAGCCCCTACATACGCTCCGCAAGTTCAGAGCCCAGCAGGATGTTCAAGGATTGATTAATGCCTCATTTGCTATGCAACAACTAAACCAAAAAGTTAAATTCCACAGCTGTCCTTCATATAATTACATTATTCCCAATGGAACTATGGCAGGGGAGGGGTTACCTCTACGCTCTATATTACCTAGATCAGATTTTTGATTAAACAGTGCTAACTAGAAGAGTGCCGGAGTCAGTCCACATGGAGGAGAAAAGCCAAACTAGAGTATTTTTAAAAAGCAGCATTCCACAGATTGAGTATTTTAAAATAGCTACAATAGGAGTTATTTTATTTACTTTTCCTTTCATTATGTAGAACAATGGTGTGTTCCAGGCTCCCAGGAACATTATTAATAGCACTTGGTGCTGAGATTGTGGAATATGCTGCCCAAGGAAGGCAGGGTGCATTCACAGGCTTCTGCCCCGACTGCTTTACAGTGATGCTGTGCAACTTGCTGCATTCCAGTGTAGCCTCTCCTACTATCTTGCAGAGCCTCCCCTCACCATCATGTTCTTCAGTTGCTTGATCCCAATGTGGTTATTCCCCACAATGTAACTGGTGCGTACTCACTCATGGGAGGGCTCACAAGGAATAACTGTGAGGATAGGGCTCCTTGAAGTATTTGCTGTAATTGTGCTCCACAAAGGTGTGAGTCTTTATGCTGTGATATATTGTGAAACAAATTAATTCAGCTCTATTAATTTTCAGAGTGATCTTACTTCCATATAAACATGTCTGTGTGCATCTAAGGGAATGATTAAATGATTAATTGTGAACAACTTACCAGATGAATTTTGCCTTTGCATCACTGTAAACTATGGAAAGATGAAATCCTGCTCTTTAACTACCTCTCAGGAGCTCCCTGCTAAGTGGTTTGTCTCCGACTTGAGCAGACCAGGTTGAAAACTTCAGGCAGACCCATCCAGCACTGGAAAATGCTGGTTAATCACAATTCGTGTGTTTTCTGACTGTGCCAATTTGATAGCATTTTCAACCGAAAGAATCCCAGGTAACTTGAAGAGTATTTCAAGTTCTTTTATACAGAAATGGTTCAGGCAACAAAATATTTTGAAAGTCATACTTTATACCTTAAATCAGAAGAAAGCATACCCTCTGTATTTTTATTTCCTGTCTTCTGACACATTTCTTTATGAACTCATCAGTATAATTAGCCTCTGCTCCTGACTTTTGGGGCACAACCAACCCCAAATCCCTTGGGTATGCTCCTAACAGGATGAATGACAAGTCTTGATCTCCAAAGCACTGAGTGCTTGCAACCACAGCCAGGCTTGTAGTGCTCTCAGATACCTCAGTTAACTTCAGTGGAAATGGTTAAGAGATGAATTCAAGCTTGAATGTCAAACTTTTCCATTTAAAAAGGTTATCTTTCATTCTACTTCCAAGAAGAACCTGAATAAAGCAAGCCCTGGTGTTTTAGAAGCAACACATTTAACTCTGATTTCTGGCTACTCACAGTGCCTGTAATTTAGCTGTGAGCTCGCCTACTGATTTTAGCGGAGAAACCATCCATGCATTCTCCAGCACTGATCTGGCCAGTTTGTTTGCTATGATTTACTTGTACACACACTGTAAATAGCAGTGTCATGTTTCCATGGCTTGTTTTTGACCTAGTGATGCTTCATTTACACACTGAAGTTGCTCATTTTCCTCCATGCTCCTACTTCTGGTTTGATTTTCGAACGTGGCAGAACAGCAACAGTGAATCACCAGAAAGTGCTATTTATTATGGACATCAATTAGACAAACTGACAGCACTGAAAACATGTCTCCAGCTTTCAATCTTCTTTAAGAAAGGACAATTTAATTTAGGTAAGTATGGCATTAACTGAGGCCACCCCATGCTTTTGGACATAATATTTAATATGGACAGATAGCATGTGTTCACTTTGAGGCCTGAAATTAAGTAGTGCTGTGAACTTATTTGCATTTAAAAAGCCCTGAAGAGCTCAGTGCAACCAGCTGCTGGTGCAGTTCAGTGTCAAGCTGCCCCATTGTCACTGTGCAGCTAACCATGTCCAGTTCCAAGCGCACCACGGGGCAGCATGTTTTCGCTCTCCAAACACAGGGCAGTGACTCACAGCACAAATAAACCAATAAATCCCTGGGTAAACAAGCACAGAATCTGAATATTAGAAAGGGGGCTCTGTAGCTTAATCATGAATAAAGACATCTGGCAAGCTCTGCCATGATCTTGTTAAAGCTGCAGTTTAACTCTCCTAGCCACACCAGTCAGTGGTTTGATCAGATGTTGGACAATCTCTTTTCTGAATAAGACAATACCAAAATACCCAGCTGGTGTTGGGAGGGCAGTTGTCTTCCTGCTTCTTCTGAAAAACAGAAGTCCCAAGTGCCCCAAATCCTTTCACAGTCCCAAGTCTGCCGCTGGGAGGGACAGGGCTCAGTGTCCTATAGACAGGGCCTTTATATTGTTTTCCTCTGCTATCAATAAACCACAGCCTCCAGTCTGCATGGCAGAGGTTTTACACACTATTTGCAAAAGGCGGATTTGGGTCCAAAACACTCAATCTTTTCCCCAGTTGTCACTCATAAAGGCAATAGAGAAGGCAAGGCAGAGCTTGTGTCAATAGGTTCAAGATGCCCAGGAGCTCAGGATGGACTTTTCTTCCTTGAATTAAATTTTCTTCTGAAGTCATGTATACGTTATCATCCATGGACTTACTACCTGATAGTTTAATTAGATGTCTATTAAAATGCATCTACATTTTACATTAGGAAAAGCAGTGCACAATTCACTTCTGACTTCAGAGAACTCTATTATTCCTCTCTATTGCTTCTTTCCAAAATAAATCCTTAGCTGTTCAATCCCACCCTGTACAGAAACTGCTCCATACTTCTGACCAGCACTGCTGACCCTGTGAGCAGCCCGGCCATGGCAGAAATACAGTTTGATGGCTATCTTAGTCTTGCCTGCAGACATGGTGGTTTCCGATGCTGGAGACGCAGGACAGTGTTTAGACACCAGTCTACAAACTCTGTGGCAAAGTGCAGAAAGTGAAGATGTCCCCTGTAAGTGGAAGATTGCTCCCCAGAAAAACCCTGCAGAAGGAGAATGTTTCCACATGTAGGGAGAGAAGAGACAGTCATATTCTTAACTAAATACACAGTGCAAACACTGTCATAGGAAATGAGTAGCAAACATCGAGATTGAAGAATCAGGTCACACAAAGGAAAGAAGAATCATATGTGAGTCATGTCACAGCCTGGAAGATGATCCTTCAAGGTCAGCTAAATGGCAGCTGATGTAGAGCATGAACTTCATGGGCTGAGGAAAGGCATCCAACAATGTGTACAAGGCTTGCTGTCTGCAAGCCTTTCTTAATGAACCTGAAAGTAAAGAAGTCAGAGATCATCCTCTTCTGGAGCTACTCCAGGTACCAGTGGGTGTGACACAAGGAGTCTGCTGTTTACCTTACTTTCTCTTCCAATTATCAACTAGCAAACAAGCAGTGATAGTCAGGACAAGACAGACACTGAGTTGCTGCAACATGTCTAAAGAAGAGCAGTGAAGCTGGTGAAGGACCTAGAGCACAAGTCTCAGGAAGAGCTGCTGAGGGAACTGGGGGTGCTCAGCTTGGAGGAAAGGAGGCTGAGGGGAGACCTTATCACTTTCTGCAGCTACCTGAAAGGAGGTTGGTCTCTTCTCCCAAGTAACAAGTGACAGGACAAGATCAAATGGCCTCAAAGCTGCACTGGGGGGTGTTTAGATTGGATATTAGGAAAAACTGCTTCACCAAAAGGGTGACCAGGCATTGGAACAGGCTGTCCAGGGAAGTGGTGGGATCACTGCAGATGTGGCACTTAGGTATGTGGTTTAGTGGTGGACTTGGAAGTCCTAGGTTAGAGCTTGATGATCTTAAGGGCCTTTTCCAACCTCAGTGATTCTAAATTGCTGTTCTAATATAACAACAGTTCTAAACAACAGCAAACCAGACATCACTTCTTATTTCCTTAGTGTCCTGTGCTCAGCTAAAACCATGACACTTAACTTGTGTAAGCGCAGGTGTGCAGAGATTGGGGAACAAAGGATAACAATCAGCCCTGTGCTCACGGATTTGGACATTTTCCTATGTTTACTGTTCAGAACTGAAAAGTAGCAGAGCATAACTGCATACCAACAAGTCATTTCCACTGCTGGTTTGTTCCTTCTGATTTACGACATCAAATCAGACTCACGATCAGGGCATTGCTGTGTACAGCCTGGATGAGGCAGTATGAGGTAGCTGTTGAGAACTAGACAGGTTTTAGAAGCTGGAAACAATTGCCAGTTACAATGAGAGAGGAACCTCTACATAAATGGCTCAGGATTTCCTGTTATTGCAGATTGATTTTTGTGATGCAAGGCAAGATTCATTTTTTTCCCCCACCAATAATTAAACACATGTGAAGGAGTATTCTTTCCAGTCCACAACAATGACTTTCCTGGAGATTGTTTTGACAGTGTTTTCAACTGAAGTATTTTTCATTAATATAAATAAGTTTGTTTCTCAAAATCATGACTCCACAATGATATCACAGCACACCAATCTTTTTGAGAAAAGAAATATGTTATTTTAAGAATGGTTACAACACAACTCTTTGAAAAAAAACACAACTCTTTTTCTATCTTAATCTACTCCCTTAGCTTGAAATTGCTTGCACTTGCTTGCAGACATGAAGCTGGTGTAAAATGCTTTAGCATAAGGAAAAATATTTTGTAAGATAAGCTTTAAAAGTAAATCTTTTTAAAAAATTAAACTTGACTGTGATTCAAGTCCACTGATGTTTTTTGTATATGGCATTACAGAGGTAAAATTCTCAGCCAGCTTATTACAGTTCATCTGTAAAATAATTGCTTTAGATAACAAAAACGTGCAGTGCTTATTACTGCCTGGAAGTGGACTATGGCCCCCATCCAAAGCTTGTTGACATTACAGAGATTCTTCCACAGACTTTAATATCTTTGTTAATGGGAAATGCACCATCAAGAAATTTGCTTTTCCAAACACCATGATCTAACCACTGGAGAGGGAAATCAGGGGTTTCAAATGAGAGCTGAAAATATCAGCAGAATAACCAAAAATTAAGACCAGGTTGTATTAATCCTACTCAAAGGGAACAGAAACACCCTCCACAATAGTTCTGCTCCTTGCTTTTCACAGCAAAGCCTCTGGTCCTCACAGTCTTGCCAAGCATCCCAGTGCTGCTGAAAGCTGAGTGTGCTCTGCATCTCACTGAGCTCAGCCTCTGCTTCACCCCACATCCTCCTTCCTACCTACACCCCAGAGTGAAGTGCTCCCTAGTTTGCCCTTTCCTCAGTGCATATGTGGAGGCTCATCCAGAAGCCTGCCTGCTCTCTCCCCTCTGCAGAGCACTCTGCCACTGGAAAGATGAAAGTGGATCATATTAAGCAGATTTAGCCATAAACCAGCAAATGGGCAACTGGCCACACAGCCCACACTTCAAAGGGCAATACACTTCTTGAGCCTCCGTCCCAGTAGAAAGGGCTGTGTGCAATAAACATCTGATAACTGAAGCCTGAAATGAGCTCTTTGTATTTTCACTGTTGCTTTTTCTTAAATGTGGGATAACATATCTTTTATTACCTCCACTGAAGCAATTCATTTGTACCCACAATGGCTTTGGGTAAAGACTCAACTTCGTTTTCACCTTGACTAAGCCTTTCCACCCCCCTCTTCACTGCTGCTTTTTGTGCCAAATGAATGAATGCTCACACAGGCTTCAAAGTACATGGCAGTTTAAAAGGGCTTGTTTGTTAAGATCTCCCAGCTGTCTGCTGGGGAATTCCTCACAAAAGCAGATCTCCCCTTAGGGATTATTTTGCTACCTTTGAAGACCATTTGCCAGCATGGCTGCTTTTTATTTGAAGAGGTATTCTTGTGAAAAGATGGAGTGTTTATGCATTAGGGACAGTTCTGTTAAAGCAGCTATACAGGCTGGTATCTAAATGTTGATTTAGATTGCCAGTATCTAGCTTCCATGTAGCTTTTTTCATCCAGCCCAGTCCTTTGCAAAGCAGTTCAGCATAAATTCACCCAAATTTCAGGTAAATTTAAGGACTAAGCAAGCAAGTCCAGCACCAGTTCTGACACTGGCAGCCCTCCCACTTGCCACCAGGTCCTAAGCTGGGGAGAAGGGCACCAGCACCTTGCTCCTGCCATCACCAAGCCCCCATGCACCCAGTACCTGAGGCAAACTTCCCACAGTCATGGAGGGATCATCACAAGGATCTCTCTGCCCCCATTAAAAAAGGCGCCTGCAATGCCTTAAGCACCCAGACCAAGGAAAGAACTCCTAGCAGCCAGTGCTGCACCGAGCAACATCTTAATGTAAATCCCCACTGCTCTGCTCTTGCTGCACCCCCATTGCACGGGCTTTTTCTGTGCTTCCTCTTACAGGCCTTTTGTTTTCTGTGGATGTGTCTGGATGTCTGACTTTAGGATCTGGAGTTCATTAGGTAGCCGGGTGCCTAAAAGTCAGCCACTGTGCTTCTGCAATATCAAAATCCCTTTGGGCTTAGCCCAAAGCAACATGTCTAGTGACACCCAGCAGTTGTAGGTAAGCCAAGAAACATCCAAGATTGAGAAATGTGATTGCAGGACCCAATTCTGAACCAAACAGTCCGCTTTCTAAAGATACACGCATCACTTTCCCAAACAAGACACAGATGCATCCCATCTTCTCAGCAATGAGCATGCACAACTCTTTCTGACTCCAAAATGGGATTTAGGAGCACTGAGAAGCTCTGAAAACTGAAATGCAAAGCCTGAGCCCAAAAAAGCTCCCAGACTGACTGCTTTAAAGCTCAGGATCTGGTAGTCGGGGGCCAGAACATGATAACCAGGTGAAATAAAAGATGGAGACCAGGGGACAGCCCAAGACGCATCAGTGCAGACACATGCCTTCCTTTGCCAAGTTTGCTTAATGTGTTAGGGTGGATAAATGATCTCCATAACACACACCATACTCTCCTTCAGAGAAAGAGAGGGGAAGGGTTAAAAAAAAGACTGTTATGCAAAAACTTTATAAATATTAATTTGATTGACACATGAACTTCACATATATTTTTAAATCAATAAGAATTGGTTCTAGGCATGTCTGTAAAACAAATATGAATTTTTAATTTTTTTTTTATTCCATAGCTAGGATTATGAAAAGGTTGCATGGAATGGCTATAACTGGACCCGTGTTCATTAATCATTTGTCGAAAGCATTGCCCTACATGTCTTAATGTCATTTTTAGAAATTCACCAACTAAACCAAAATGTGTTTCTAAGTCCAAACTGGAACAAGCTGAAGGATTTCTCCCATGAGGTAATCCCATAGTGGAAAACTGCTTCATCCCATACACATACCCAAATATCGCCAAGATGAAGTTTCAGCTCAAATTGTTTGCGTATGTTCAACTGGAAAAGCATATGAGGAATGGCATGGATTAGCTGTACTTGCTGTTACTCAAGGGCAGTGCAGGCATGTCAGGCCTGTTGCAGCACAGATGACACACACTCAGCTTCAAAAAGCCGCACCTTTAAGTAAATGGTAGAAACCCGAAACTGACCCACAGGTATAGCAACAGACTTAGGACTGCAAAGAAACATAGGCCTTGCTGTAGCAAAGGCGAAAGACAAAAGACCAGCAAACCACTCCCCTCATTATTTCACATACACTATGATGCAAAAATTAATGGTTATTTCTGGATGTTAAATTAGGGGGTGAGAAGGTCAAAACCAAAGAGAAACATTCAGAATGAAAATGCTGGCAGTTTCCAGCACGAAGGAAGTCAAACAGTTTGGTTTGCCTTAGTTGTGAATAAATACCTGTTAATTATCAACTGCATAAGGTTGCAAGGCCCTTAACAAAGCATCCTGGAAATTACATTCACACAAGTCAGAGAGACACCAGAAAGCCAACAGACATCCCAGCACCCTGGGAAACTAGCTGGGAAGAAATGCAGTACATCCCAGAAGGAGCTGCTACACATTCATAAATTCTAACTGAATGTAAAACATCCAGGAAAGGGACCTCAGAGATGTGAGGAATCCAGTGAAAACATCTGTTCACTGCACAGGAAGGTGGGTTACATAGCCAAGAAAATATTACATCGCCTCAAGAAAGATAAACCAGTAGCACTAATATTCCAGCAATAGGCTTGAACCTCTAGAAATAATGAACACTAACTCTTGTTCAAGTTAAAAAAATGATTCAACTGTGTCTATTGAGGCTTGCCCTTGAAACTCTCAGAAAACCTGGCCTGCAGAGAGATACTTATCCTTTGTAACTGCAAGAGAGGATGGCCACATGAGAGAATCTGATATTGGGGCATTTTGTGAGATTTGTACTCCCAAGTCTCTGTTGGCAGACTAGAACTTGGGATAACAGGGATAGCGATAACAACCCAGTGGCAAGGACAATATTGAGGCCTTAGCAGAATTTAGGAAATGATGTAAAGAGCTTACAACATACCAAGTTTATACGCATGATATCAAATGCTCATAAGAACATGAGACATACCATAAGGGCAGAGCTGGTTGAAATCTTAGAGGGGACAAATAAAAAAGCTCACAAGGACTTTAGGAGCTTTGGCATCCATCATAGGTATCCATTGTCTTAAAAACACCCAGCCTGACAACACAGCATCCGTGCTGACAGTGGGAAAAGAGCATCACTCCCAACAGCTGTTGAACTCATTAACATCCAGCCTGTGTCTCCTCTCACTCTGAGAACATCCCAGAAAGCACAGAAATAAGCCCATTTCTCAGCCTCCCACCCAAGTGCCGCCCACAGTATACAGATACTCAAGCTAAGTAGTTATCCGAGGAGCCATTTGCTGGCAGTTTGGTTAAAAGGCACACAGCTGTTTTTTGTGCTTCATCGGCTTTACCTTCGCTTTTCAGGAACAGCCCCTCCATTGGTACTTGGTGAAAACTGTGATTTATATTCTAGGCTACATGCCACATCATGCAGAGATAAGAAGCCTTCATTTCACCAGCTCTCCCTTTTCCTACAGTTTATCAGTAAATCCCCTGATCCCATCCCAGGGGGTCATTGCACATTCATCCCAATGACCATCAGCTGCTTTGCTGGGTTCCCACTTCTCCATGAAGCTGACAAAGGCCAGAAGCCCCCATGTTTCCTGCTCACCCCAGCTTTAGGAAGGTTGACTGAAGAGCTGCTCCTTGGCATCAGCAACATCAGGTCCACAAGTGAGGACTAGAACCAGACAAGCTGCAGGGCTACATTTGGGTAAAGGGGAGGCAAGGATGAGTTTGTTGCATGAGCCGAATGGTTAAACAGTATTACAGGGTCTCTGAAAACAGCCTGGCCAGGAGGTGCTTGTCTTCAGGGCTAGCGCTATGGAGGAAGCTGGCCCCATCTGTGACCACAGGCAGCACTGCCTTAGGACTTACGAGTAAATCCTGGAGCTGGGCTGTTAGCATGCTAGAGACTTTCCCATATCAACCCAAAGCATGTGAGGCACTTTGGAGAGCAAGGGATTATATGAAAGACTTCACAAAAGTGTAAGATGGACAAACTCAGCATGCAGATGGGTTTGAGTGGGTGCCGAAGGATCAGGTCATGAAGACTACATAGTTTCTTTTTTCTTCCCCTTTTAAAGTCTTTGTAAATAAGCATTGTTGGACACGAGCTAGTTTTCTTCTTATTTTTAGATATAAAAATGATTTTTTTAAGCTTGGGAAGGTTACAGTTCTTGCAGAGAAACCACCAGCAAGGCTAGAGGACCAGTGGGAATGAAGTGCACCATCTCAGTGGTGCAAGGTGTCCAAAGTGACCCTGAAAATCTGCTGCAAATCCATAACAATGCTATGGCAGGTAGCTAAGAAGGTTTCAAGGAGTCTCAGCACTGGTCAACCATCCCTGTGTCAGCAGAAACAGGTCCCAAGCTTTGTAGTTGCAGATATGCTTATGCTAAATCTGGCCACAGTTCCTTTCTGCTTCTACAAATGGGCACCCTCCTGGATAGGAGTGAGCCCCTCAATAATGTCTTTCCTAATTGACTGAAAATGAAAACAATGAAAAATATATTTTAAGAGATGTTTGTTCCAGAGACCAGATTTAAGCAATATGAGGGATTAGAAGCAGAGACTTCATAGGAGAAACTTTTGTGCTGGAATAACTTGTACCATATAAATGCCTATAAAACATAATGGAGTCTGCCAAGCTGAAAACCCTAAAAATGTATGACTACACTGGCACAATACAACAAGGAGGGTGCACCAGATGAAGCCACTAAGGATCAGCTGCAATTCAAATAAATGCAAGTTTATCCACACAGTGGCTCTGGATAATGACTGTGGAGCTGCTTGACAAGGGACGATAGAGTTTTCTCCTGTCAAAGGGAAAACAGAACAAAGTTGCTGAACAGAAATCCGTTAATTTGACTAAATATAGACAAACTGTCTCCTGCCCTGTGAGTCCCTGAGTTGAGAATGGTTGAAAATGGGGGAAAACTACAAGGAGAGTATGGAGGAGAGTGACTTTGGCTACACATGAAGCTGACATACTGGGACTGGTGGGATCATCAGCATCACCCAGGTCAATGATTCTGGTGATTCTAGGCAGTAACTTAGGCTGAGGTAGTGCAGCTTGGTGGATGGGAAGTGCCAGAAGTGCTGAATTAGTAAGTATTATTGCACAGGGCTGTGTGGAGCAGCTGCAGCCTGCTTGCCCTGGTCCCCTGAGTAATCTCATCACGTGCATATTTATCTAGGAGAAGGGAGTACTGACCAGCAAACAGGCAGAGACCATTTCTGTCTATAGGAACCAAAGAACCTGCTCCAGTTAAACAAGTAAAAACATCTTTACCACCACACTTCCCACAGATCCCACAACTGAAGGCCTTCTCCACGCTAAAGGATTTCTTCTGCTCTTGTTGGTGTCATCTCTGCTGCCCTCATTGGGGTGAAACACAGTGAGCCTTTGCTGTTGCAGCTTTCAAAGGCTTGGCTTTCTTCTTGTTTAAGTCTCAGTATTCAGACACTTTCTGGCAATGGCTTGCACTGCAGTTCTGTTTTGTTTCATCAACTGACACATGAAGAGCAAATCATCCTCTAAAAGGTTCCTCTGGAAAAGGCATGGATATAGGGACTACAACACTGGCCCTACATTGCCAAATTACTCAGTGGTTAAGCACAGGACCGAGACTGATCCCAAGGACAGCCTCACTGCAGGTATAAATGATTTTCAGCTGTCACCATGACGATAGCCTTACTGGGGCAAAGAACAGAATTTGCATTATGTAGCAAAGAAACATCTATAATAAGTAGACAAGAGGCTTGCATGCAACCAACTGATATCTTTGGCTTTTCTGGAAAGCAGCTGGTGCAGAGTAACCCATCCCTTTATCAGTTCAGTACCAATGTGACCACATTCTGAATATTTCCATAGTACATGTTACAGGGTATCAGCAATCAATCATAACCCTTGAGCTACACCCCAGAAGAATGTGGTTAGCTAAAAAAAGGTTAATGATATACAAGCTCACCAAACTACAAAGTACAATTCTTAGTTGCATAATATGTGCCAGCTCCATGTTGTTTTAATCTTAAAATAACAGAGCATCTAAGGTCTTGCATTATTTTCAGCACCACAGGGAGCATAGGGAGACTGTTCAAACCGTGAGCTAAAATGGACAGGATAGGTGACAAACAAGTTTCAACAAATCCAAGACTAAGTGTTGCCTTTTCTTCCCCCCCCACCATAATGTGATATTTTGACAGCTGAATGTGCCTTGCTTTCCCGAGACATTCAAAGATACAAACTGGGACTTGACATCACCAGTTGCATCAACAAAAGGCAATAAACAGCTGCACACAAAGTCTACCGTGGCTGTTGCAACCAAAGTGCTCCTTTACAGAAAACAGCAAAGCTCATCAAATACAGGCTAAAATCACAGTGGAAATGCAGGCTGCAGCTTTCGGTCTATTCAAGAGACTCAGTTCCTGGATGCACAGAGCCTGGTGTGCAAGGTCTGCCCTTGGCAGGGCAGTCTGACATCCCCTTCCCTCCAGAGGTATTCCCATTTTCCTATTATTTCTGAAAAAAAAAGCTCAATATAGGCTATTCCTCTGGCAGGAACACTCACCCCCAAAGCTGTGCCTTCCAGTGGCCCCACAAAGATGGTTTTTCTCAGCCTGGAAAAGAAGATTTTGTGGAGAAATCTACTCTCTTGGAGAAGACAAAGAATTTGGAGATAACACTAGCGGAAGATATAAACAATGCCCTTACAAAATAGGAAAAGGTATAAGGAACATTAAAATGCCCACCCAGGTTTGACAACACTGCAGACAATCTCATATTCTTTATCCTCTAGAGGCAAACACAAAACAAAGGCCTATTTTCTTAAGATTAAGACCAGAGACAGTGGGATTATATGAAAGATTTCACAAAGTGTATAATGGACAGACTCAGCATGCAGGCAGGTTTGAGTGGGTGCCAAAGGCTCAGGTCATGAAAACTGCATTGTTTCTTCTTTCTTCCCCTTTTAAAGTCTTTGTAAATAAGCATTGTTGGACATGAGCTAGTTTTCTTCTTATTTTTAGATATAAAAATAATTTTTTCAAACCTGGAAAGTGCTTCAGGTTCAACTTTTGCATGACAATCTGAAGTTTGAAATGAAATATGCGTCTGATTATAAAAATGAGTGAATTAAATATGCACTTCTGCTATTTGAGGTTAAGGGAGAGTACTCCTTGGTATTAAGTTTACTGACACAAAATGCAGTGAGTTAATCCAGCTTCCAGAATGCCTTCTGGCATTAGTGTACAATGTGCTAAATGTGTATAAACACACACAGAGACACATGTACTACCTTATATTATTAACCTTGGTAGCTGCTGCAATGAGACATACTTGTATATCTAATGTGGTGGTCTCACAGGGATGAAGTACCACCTAAGCCAGCATCTTCTTGTGCTTTAAAGTTTTATCATTGACCTGGGATGAGAAGGGCTCCTTCACACCTTCATGGAAGGAACCTCAAAACCACCTGGACTGATGCAATGACAGGGGCTCTAGGATGTTGCAGCCCTGGAGGAAGCAGGATCCTCACAGTGTAAAGAGCAGAGGGAGGCAGCCTGCAGCAGGCACAGGGATACTGCACAGCAGGGATGTTGCTTCACTTGATGTTTTTAGTTTATGGGTTCATCTTCTTCATCTCTGTAGATGAAAGCTTAAAAATAACTAACAACAACAACAAATTCATCCCTTCCCTCACAAGCAGAGCTTTTTCATAGGACACCCGGTATCAGCAACTCAGGTGTTAAACAAAGCCTTGGCCACAAGATTCCCAATGAAACCGTAAGGCTGAGCAACTCTGCCATAACAGCCAAGAGCTTCTGCTGATATCTGCACAGGTTCAGAGTACTGTGCTGGCCTGTCTCTATCCAGCAAACTTGCCAGCTGTTTGATTCACAGCTTCCCTCATCCTTCAGGAATCCAGATGCATTGTCAGCATGATCCCAGCTCAAATTATTTTTAAAACCCCTCTGTGCACTTAAAATGACATGATAATTAAGATTAGAAAACAACAATCAATCCTGAATTTTATAATACTGAAAGCCTAAGAAAAAAAAATTGGATTTAATTTTGCAACCCATTTGTAGGATGAATTTGTTAGAGACAATCTGGATAGGAGTTTTTAAAGTAAGCCAAGAAGTTTAGGAGGGCTGAAAGGAATGTATTAGTAAATCCAAACTGTTAAATCAGATTTCAGAGTTTTTGCTATTTTTAAGTGTAGTACTTTGACTCTTCAAGTATTTCAGGATTTTTTAAGAGATACATTTTATTTTCATGTTACCAGGAAACTAAATCAGACCATCACCTCACTAAGTACATACATGTGTTCTCCAAATGACCGGAAAGATGAAACACTGTTAAACCACACTTACCTGGAAATTAATAGACGCAAGAGCAGCACAAATAATAAGTGATGATAAGACCAGAAAATTGCTGTAGGTAGGCCAAAACAAAAGTCCATCTATCCCAGCCCTGTCTTCAGCAACAGCTTATACAAACAGTACTACAAATTGATAAACACTGCATGGTTTTCCTCCTGCATCTCTCTCTTCCCAGTAATAAGAAGGTGGCATCCCAAAGAGTTGGCATCCACAATGTGGAGTCAGACAACTTCCACCAGAGATGTCTTTTGCCATATGGGTGGCTTTAGATGGAAAACATGTAGAGTTGGGGCAGTCCAGTGGGGTCTGCTCCATCCCAATGTGCAGCCGCTGGGAGCTGTGTCCCCAAACTGCCCTTACGGTTGATGGAAAGCCAAAAAATTGGTGGTCACATGGCAGCCAATAACCCCATCATCTGTACCAAACCACGCAGGAAAGTTGACCCTCTGTGGTCTAGCATCTGCCCAGATTTTTACCCGCTTTGGAAAAGAGTTTGGCTGGGGAACTGAGACATCTTTGTGTCCCGGCTCCCACAGTTTGGGATTCAAAATGTTCTCCACTCCATCCCAGAAAAATCAGAATCTTGTCAGTCACCACGGACACAAAAAATCAAGTACACAGACCTAATTCGCCTTTGTAAATATTGCCTTCACCAAAACATCTTCTTTCACCACCCCCCCCCCCCCCAACTTCAAACATCCCATATCTTTC
>JAOEHY010034485.1:84233-99311 GCA_025447955.1 Psilopsiagon aurifrons
ACTGTCCATGTCACCGACAAAGATGTTGAACAAGACCGGTCCCAACACCGATCCCTGAGGGACACCACTCGTTACTGATCTCCAGCTGCACATTGAGCCATTGAGCACAACTCTTTGTGTGTGGTCATCCCGCCAGTTCTTTATCCACTGAGTGGTCCACCTATCACATGGATGTCTCTCCAGATTAGAGACAAGGACGTTGTGTGAGGCAGTGCCAAATGCTTTGCACAAGTCCAGGTAGATGGCATCAACTGTCTTGCTAAGGATACTGAACTTGATCATATTCTACAATGAGACTTATGATCTTTTTTTTTGTCACAACACTAGGTTACAAAGTGCTGTCTCACACAGGAATTAACTGACGCTATTGATCTTTCATTCCATATCCCCTCTACTTGAGCACAGGTCCTGAGATGATACGTAGGCACCTGCCTTCTGCTAAAATCGATGGCACAAAGCATCCAAATGGTTTGGCGATCTGTCCCTTATGGCATCACAGGGCTGAGAATAAAGTTCTTCTGATCTTGACAACACAGGGCTGTAAATACAAAGGCTTGCTTATGGTTTCTAGTGAAGATACACCATTCCATTGAACATTTCCAATGTTGTTTAAAATTGCACATCTTTTATTTATCTATTTATGAGCAGTCCAGAACTGCTGACTATCCAAACAAATTGTGCAAGAAACAAGCTGTGTTTTGCTGCTTTTTGTTGGTTGTTTCATTAATTTTTTTTAACCCTATACTACCCACAATCAAAAATAACTTTAAAAACCTATGCTGAGACAGGAAAGTGCTAAAACTCCAGAACTGAATTGCTTGCATGCAACAGCTGCTGAGTTAGATGATTCCTTGTGAAATACAGCCAAATTAATTCATCCTGGGAACTGGGAGACATTTCACAAAAGCTGAATTCCAGGGGCTAAATCTCATTTTCACCATTACTTAAAGCGGCATAAATCTAGAGAACTCAACCAAAGCCGATGGAGCTACATCCAATTTACACTGGTGCTGCAAAATAGGTTTTGACTCTAGCTAACTTTTTTGTTCACAGGCAACAGAAAACAAACATGAGGTATTCTTACTGTCTTGGATGAGACAGTATTTTATGTAGCATATTTATGTATGCTGTCATATAACCTAAATGTCTTCCAAAAGAATTCATGCTTTGCCATAAGAGACAGCTAAAATACTGCCAGAACCTTCCTAACTTCAACAGGTGAGTTCATAATTTTGTTATGATTTTCAGCTACATGCTGTGAAAGGAAAAATTAAGGGCTCTACGGCTAAACCTCCATCTAAACATTGACTTTACAAAAGGAAAATGACTGAGCATCCAATTGTAGCCATTAAACTACCTTGGAGCATTTAACAGAAGTGGGCATTATGAAAGATTAACTTTTTAAGAAGGAAATAAACAATAATTTGTAAACTGAAGTAATAAGGGCTTACTATAAACAATGCAAATAAAAGCAGTAGTTGTCTGTGCCTCTCATAGTCTTTTAGAGATGATAGTGCATTTAGTCTGAGTAAGGCAGGAAAATAAGCTGCCATGCTGTATGTGTTTTGTTATTTTTTATGGGTTCTACCAGATGATAATAAAATAAAATATTCACTTCCTTGTAAAAGTCATGCTTCAGTAGGAAGTGTGCCAAAAATTTATTCTCTGCAAAGAAACTAAGTTCCACTATATAAAGATATCGTGAAAGATTTCAGGGATCCTTCCGAATGGGGAATGACTTCTTTCTATGAGGTAAAAGATGGAAAAATATCTTCAAACAGCTGCATTTTGTCTCTAATTACAAGAAAAAATTAGAAGTTATTTGAAGTCTGCAGTTTAGCCAATTTTAAAATAAAAAGCTATTTCTAACAGAAGCTAGCAACTACTTCTGAATTTATCAAGAACCTGGTCCTCCAAAGAGGCATTCCACGTAAACAGTTTTATCATACTATATAAAAGGACTTAGGAAGTACAACTTTCCTATCAAAAAAACAAAGAGAGAAGAGAGTAAAGTAGCTTTTCATTCAGATCTTGATATCCAGCTGCAGAACATGCATTTGTCACTTGGCTTCCAAATCCAAATTTTGGAAGCTTCTGCCACTATGAGTGAGCAGCTCGAATGACGTAAGGAATCCTGGTCCAGGTCTTCCCCACAGCAGCCCTGTTTGGCAATCAGTATAATCAGGGATGGTGGCATTTGATTAAGACCACTTCTGAAACTTCAGTTCTCAAGTGTTTCCCACTAACACCAATTGGGTGCCTCAAGGGCAAGACATCACACAGTCTTTTCCAGCTCTCTGATGCTGCTTTGCAGCTTTTTTCTATGCACATCATACTGTAGCAGTCAGGATATTGAATCCTTTGAAGCAGATAATCTTCTCGCAACTGAGACTGAATTTCAGTAATAAACACTTGCTATAATTTTTCATCCTCTGGGCGATTGTATTTCCAAAAAGCAAGGTCAAGATGGGATTTAATAAAAAGACTGCTACATTTGTTTGGTTATTTCTTCCAAAAGAGAAGCCCTACAGAGCAAAACAACAAACTCGACAATATGGAATACAGCCAGGGTCTTCAGTGCTAATTAAGAGGAATCTGAGCACAGGAAAGTTTCCTCTCTATTTTCATCCTGAAGATATATTTGTCCTGCATTAAATCCTTGTCAATTCCTTAAGGAAAATTTCTTGGAACAATTTTCTTTTCATTGGAACAACTTATAGCTGTAATGGCTGTAAGGTCAATGAAAATATTTGAAGTCTCTTTTTCCTGGTACTTAAAAATATCCAGCAGCCCGTATTGCAAACAAGGATGTGTAAATAAATATATGTGTATATACCAATACATGTGTACATCTTAGCGACTCTTGCTCCTGATTATGTATTTTCTGATGCTTTTTTCACTCCACCACAGCTATTTTCACTGGAGATGTTCCAGTGATGTACCATTAGCTTACTCCCACCGTGGAAATACTCTGGATATTTTTGTAACATAAGAAAATATCACAAAAATCTAATTTGTCTCTCAGTGGATATGAAAAAATGCACTTTTAAAAGGAGCATTTTTTCTTCTTATCTCAAACAGTAGCATTTTGTTGAACTGCAATGACAGCAAATCACCATAAGTAAACAACGTCCAGCAAGTTATTTGAAGATTCGATTTATGGCAACCTTCTTTGCTGTAACAGGAACACTACATCTTCAGCATAAGCTATCAAGTTCTTTTTATCTGTGACGCATAAATTAGGCTTTTTCCTCCATTTTATAGCTGGAGAAGTAGCTTATACTGTCATCCCATAGAAAAACTTAGTGGATAAGTGAAGGCAGGTTTTGGCGTGGTACGGCTCCTTGAGGAGCCAGGAAATTTAGCCCAGGATATAGAAATACAACTCAACTCTTGACAAGTCTCTCCTAAGGTTAAACAACATTGCCTCCCAGGATCTCAGTACTCTCACTGATGTAAATCTGGAGGGGCACTCTCAAGGACCCTTCCAGGCACGCTCAATAAAAACACAACTCAAATACGGGTCAGTGCAAGGACAACAAACAGCACAAACAAGACTCTGGCCATTAAACTCAGCTTGGAAAGTCAAGCAGAGAACTCGCTTTAAAGATGCATTCAATCTGCTTTAACAACTTTTTTGCATTCTTTTTTTCATTGAATGCTAAGAAGAATTACAAAGAAGAATTCCCAAAGTGTGTCACTTTGGGAATAGGTCAAGGAGAGTCAGTAGAGCTATGGAAATTCAACCTTCTGCAAATAATTTCATACAGCCTCATTAGTGCCCATGCAGGGGACAAAATGAGCCATCCTTTAACACAAGTGAGCTTCCAAGAATAATCAAGATGAGACTGGTCCAACAAACACATTCATTCATATAAAGTAGTTTTCTTGAGCTCCTGTGCCACACAAAGAAATTTCTGCAGGAAAGGGATCTAATTTAAGGTCAGATACAAGGAGAAAGTCTGAATGCAGCCTGAATCTACTCCAAACCCAGAGATGCCAGAAATGCATCCCTGCCATTATAAATATTCTGCAAGTAAAGATCCTGAATGAGGTTATATCACAGTGAAATTTCCATTTCTCTTTGAGAAGTTTTAAAACTAAGAGGAAATAGGATGTGTTAACTCAGTCTGAAGAATAACTCTTTTTCCACATATACAGACAGAGCAGACTCAGCCTGGATTTCTAAAGCGGACTCTTAACAGAAAGGTCTGAAAACTGAGAAGTGTCAGGTTATCCCCTGTTTGCCTCCTCATCCTTAATTTACTGGGTTTTGTCTGAAGAAAGTAATGTGGGGAACTGAAAGGTAAGAATGGACAGGGAAACATGCTCAGAAATAGCATTCTTGGTGACTTCTGTTTTGCTATTACACAAGCTACAAGGCAAGCAGGACAAGGTAGAATAAAAATGCATCCCACATTCTTCACGTTTAATCACATTCCTACTTGTGTTTATTCATTTCAAAGTCAGAGAAGCTTGAAATGAGAATTTTTTTTCATGAAAATTCAAAACCAAAACCCAAAACAATGACCCATTTGCTATCGGCTCCTTATCTCTCAATTTTGAAATTTAAAGCAGTTCCAGCAACTGCTCTCTGGATACGCATTCATAGCCTCCAGGGAGTAGGAAGTCCAGTGGAGCAGACATACACTTTCTTCAGGAAAAACAAAACAACCAAAAAAGAGGAAAAAAAGAAAAGAGCTTTTAAAATCCACATATACTTCAAAACAACCTTCCTATACCTACTTAAGCAAATATCCTATTTTCAACACAAGCAGCTGTGTCAGTGACAATAGATAATGCTCAGTGGACAAACACACAGCAATAGAAAAGTACGGCTTGTCCGTGGTGGCTCCTCCCTGGAAGGTCCCACTTTGGCTGATCCGCAGAAAAGTCCTGATCCTTGGTGACCTTCCTGGATATAGCTGGCCTCTTCTTCTGAGGTAGGCTGGTGCCCTACATCAAAATGGGTATGCATTTTTGCTAGTATAAAAGCCCGAGCCTCAGGCGATGTGAAGAGGCAGAACCTCATGCCCCTCTGGCCAACATTGCCTCCATGGGGACACCCACAAAGGTTGAGCCTGCTACCTTGCATTGCAATGATGTTTCTCGGAGCTGGTTTCCTGATTATCATCATATGGTCTTTGGGGCTGGTAAGATAACCAAACACCAGAAATATCCTTTACTTTATCTTTTGTTACCTATCTTTCCTGTATTAATAATAGAGATTTCTCTATTGTGTTTAATTTCTCTCAACCTGGAATCCTCAAAATCTGGAACAGCAGCATATCATGTAATACATCCAGAAGCCAATATCTGAGGTACCACAAGAGTCACAGCCTGAGGCAATACTTGCTCGTAGACTGTCTGAGCCATCGTGCAGACCAACAGACCAACCACAGTTGGTGCTGATTTCCAGACAGCGAGTAAGGACCAGACCAGGCTGCCGGCTTGTTTGTCTGCCATTGCTCCTTGCTCCTGCCTTAGGAAGCTGCAGTTAAAGGCACGCATCCATCAGGGGATCAAACATTTAACAAATAGTAGCTCTAGTGAACCCTGGTCCCTGAAGTCTCTGTCACTCTCTGCTTCTCAGCCACTAAGATTTACCAAAGACCCACCCCCCCATTTCACCCATTTTTTTCTCTTCCCACAGATGCTATTATAAAGATAAAATAATTTTCCCTTTGGCTATTTTTGTTTTAATTATAACTCATTTTAGCTCTTAAAGGCAATAATCTCTAAACTAAGGGGTTTTGTCAGAAATCCAGGGAGCAGTGTTCAGGAAACAACACTACTTTTTGGTGCAGCTATGATAATAAACTCCATAACGAAAATTGAGTATGATAATAACATCTTGTTGAATAGGCAAGATGTCAGATTTACAACATGTATTAAATGAGTTGAATGTGATCATAGAGATATTAACATTCCACTGAGATGCTGGAACTCTGGGCAGGAAGTTATTTACAATGAAATAATAAATGCAATAGAGTTATTTGCTGTCCGTTACAAGAAGAATTCCAAGCATTTTTTTTTTCTGTGTGTGTTTTCACAAATTTCTAAGTTGTCAGTATTTACCCATTACTCATAAAATTCTGTGATAATACTTCATGTATTTCTTCATCCATTTTGCATCTAACTTACGTGTCTTGCTGAGTAGAATTAGATGGTCAACCTTATTCCTCAAGGGATGATAATGAGACTGTGAATCCAACTGATATTTTACATTGGAAGCTGTGCACCACTAACTTCTCCATAGAAAGATTACTCTTTGCCATGATGCTAGACGTAGTGACTATTGCCCTGCGTTTCTCCAAACTCTCTCTCTAGTAAAGCTTTTTTTTGACTTAAAAAAAGCATGCTAATTTTCAAAAAACAACCCATTTAAAAACTCAGATGATAGCTTTGATTTTGCCTCTCCCACTTACAACATTGTGTACTCATTGCTTTAGATCCCAGCCCATTTGAAAAGAATTAAAATTCTGGTTTATATGCACTTACTATTGAATGGCTGCTTATATTAATACAGTGAACATAATCACTGTGCAATAAGAAACTTATTTAAATTCCAGCATAGATCATCAATTAAAATAGATGTGGTTAGAACTTAAGTTTAAAAAACCCCAGAAGTACATGGTTTTAATAGCTGCATGTACACTAAATGCTGTATGGTCTCATACTTCATTTGTTGAAGCACAATCAACAATGAAATCAACACAACATGGTGGAAAACACTCTTTAACTGAGGAGGATTTTCCAAGCACAACTAAGCTCTGAGATTACTCTCTAGAACTGAAACTGTTTTTCTCTTTGTTAAACTGAGCTACCCTCAAGGAGATGCAAACAAATTGCTTTCTTTTCCTAGGCCAAAAAGAAACCAAGTCACCACTGTATGTATTCTGCTTTCTATTGTTTCTCCTTACAATTGGAACAAGAAATGTCAAAGTACTGACATTTGCTACTGTTAGTTTACAAAAGAAGCCACCATTCTTTTGAAAATTGAAACCGGCAAAGAGAAAATGGACAACAGAGAGAAAAAGATTCCAAGCAAAATTTGGGGGAAGTTTTTTCTTTTAACGTAAATCAAAGTCAGCTCTGCTTATTCAGATGGTAGGCACTGATCTCAGCTTCTTGGTAAGCATGGATTTTAAAGAGGAACCCCAGAGAGACCATAGGAGACATAATAAACACAAGCAAAGGTCTACAGAGCAGATCTTCTCCCTGTCACTAACTTAGCACGAATCAAGCCCTCTGCCATCCCCAACAGCTCCAGCTGAAGTGACACTCATATTGAACACACAGCAGTGGCTCACACACTGAGAGAAAAGTCATCTCAGGACTCAGGACATTAAGGTGGAGACAAAATCGAAAGATTAAACTCAGGGTTGTGAGAATTCAGCACAAACTCAATGAAACCCAATATTGCATGTGCCCCGACTGACCACCATTGAACAAGCACAAGTGTGATCTGTAATGTGATAAACCCACGTATAGCCCCTCTGCACAGCTGTGAATCAGTGGTATTTCGCACACACCTGCATTGTGTGACCTTGTTGCGCACATGCAGCAAGTGCTCTCTCAAACATGCAATGACAGACAGGCAAGCACAGCAGAAGTCTCACAAAACCTATAACCCACGTGCTCTTTGTACTGGGCAATGGCTTTCACAGCTGAATATGGGCACAGCAGAATATTCTTGTTTCCACAGCAGAATAGCCTGATCTGTTTTTCCAAGTGTAATTTAAATGTTTCATGTTTAACTGTTTCCCTATAAATCTGTGCTATAACAATGAGTGAAGGCAATCCAAACTGAATGGGCAGTTTAAGTATCTACCTGTGAGGTATTCTTCCTGCCCCCACACAGACCCAGGCTTCACAGACGGGGAGAGAGATATTCCAGGCTGAGGAAGGAAGGAAGGAAGGAGAGGGATTGTCGAGTGAAGATGCATCAGGTACTGTAGCTTAACTCCAAGACTGGGTTTGAAGAACAGGCACCCTCCCTGGGGTGCGTTCATGTGTTTTTGTTTGGGTTTGGCTGGTGTTTTGTTCTCCTGAGTTCTACTTAAATGCATGCCTGGAGACACTTAAATTATACTTCTTCGGGGAGTGATTACCTCCCTTCTATCACACACCTATCTGTCACACAAACAACCATCAAGATGCAATTTCTCTCTTTTTACATCTCTATAGTGTTATTTTTTCTGTCTGCCTGCTCCACGCCCCTGTTTGTTTTGGTTTGCTTGTTTTCCTTTTCTCCTCCTTGCTGCTCTGTATCTTTGTCCTTCTATTCCTGCCTTTTCTGCCTTGCCCATTTTTGACTGCAATCTGTACAGAACAGCCCAGCTGAATGTGACTATCACAATGGGAGCAGTAATACAAGTATTAATAATGTCCTGCTGTTAGCAAGGGAGACTGCAATCACTTTTTTAAGGACAAAGTCGCCTGACCTCAGGGAGCATATACAATACTTAGTATAATTACAAAAGTCATATTCCCTTTGGCAGCCTATTTTTATTACATATTTTGTATCAGCCACGGGAGACCCTGGGGCTACAATTTTGTTTGTCTGGAGTCTCTGAGCTAGACAACACGCTCAGGAAAGTCAGTTCATATTTAACCCTATATTCTGTAGATGAAAACCACAATGCAATGCACCTGGATTTCATTATTGATCAAACCACCAAAGAGGGCACTTATCATTAAGCTCTTGGCTTGCCAGTTTTAAAGTTCCCCAAACTACTTTGATGTGAACATCAAAAACTTCAGGGTTATGTGAAAACTCATTTGCTAGACCTCATCCTCTAATTGTAGCATGTTCCACCTCAGTGCACCACTCACAGTAATTATGCAATGTTCTGAAAGATCACCAATTGTAATGATTCTGTGGCTGTACAGAGGAAACACTGCACAGTAAACACACAGCAGCACTGTATTTTGCTGCAGGAGGCTCTGATCCAGCCAGTAGCACCCACGTCTGCTGAGATCACAAGGGTCCCTAATCTCAGCAAAGTTCAGTAAGAATTAAGATCCTTAGTCTTAGCACCTGGGCCAGCAAAGTGACCCAGAAGTAATGGCAATCTGAATGTAGTATGGAAACCTACAGACGCCTGTGGTATCGGTGTTACTCTTAACTGGCAGATATTCACAAGGTGTTCCAGTAACTGTGAGCAATCTGCTCCCCTGGCAATCACAGCAAAGGAAATTGAATCAAACTAAGGACTGACTGGCATCAGAACCACGATGCTTAAAAGTGCTACTTTAAAAGAAATAGTGAGAGAAAAATATCAGGAATAGTGAGGAAAAAAATACCAGGAAAAAGATGGGGAAAATGTCTTGCATCATTGTAGCATATCCTGTTTTGTAAAAAAGTAGTGTACTGAAGGAAAATATTTTAAAGTACATATAAAATAGACAACAAACCCTTTTAATAGGGGAATGCTTCTGTTCATTGCATCTCTTTACATACGCAGTGCTAGGGAACATATTAGTAGAATTACTACCAGTGAAAGGGCACAGAGAGCAGCACTCCATGGATGTGCTATGTCACAATGCTGCTGAACACATCATTTTCATGATGATGGTCTGGTATGGAGCTCAAAATGCCCTATACTATATACGTATTAATAGGCTTCTTGTTAGGATGAATAAATTAGTCTGTTCTGACATGTCCCATTTTCAATCTGATCACCAAGCAGAACTGCTGCAGCTCGTTCCAGCAGGTCTCACAGTCTACATGGGCAGACGTTGATGCTACCCTGAGTGACGCAAAGAGATAGCAGTTTGTGGCAACTCACCTCTGAGCTACGTGCAGTGGAAGAGTTCTTAGTTTAGTGAAATGTAAAGAAACTCTTTTGGCAGATGTAGAACTACAGCTTTTGTGTATGTTTAGCTTTCTAAAACCAAAACAAAATTTGGTGTCATATCCTCTCTTAAATTTTCTGCAAAATTCCACCATGGAGTGCATTTCCCTGCAAGACAACTGGAGATTAAGCAGTACTTTTCTCTAATCATACACATTTCTTGGGTTTACTGTTATATCAGTTGGGGCTCTTCAACAAAAACTGAAACAGTCAGCGAAACTCCAGAGAGGAAACACAACAGCAATAATAAAAAGTAAATCTCTAAAATGAATAGTCAGAAGATAAGATGACAAAACATCATCCTTGCTTACTCCAACGGAGCGCTGCAAAATTTTATACAGCATTTTTTTTTTTTTTCCCCTGCTGGAAAGCTCTGCAACATGCTCATCAAGTATCTGGGAACCAGGAATTGCATATGGTCCCCAAGGGCATATTAGTGAAAGTGCTGTTCTTTGCGGAACAGTTACAATCCAACTTACTTGCAATTACTTTTATCTTTTAAGAATGTGCAAAATGATATAGTCTATAAAAATAGTAGGCTTCAACAGCAATATCAGCATTCAAGAGAGTAAAAAGAAATGTTTTTTTGAGGCATGTGATCTCTGGTTAGCATCAGATTCAAGCAGGGTGTAAGTATACACTCATTCTCTTCTGCAATGCATTTGAATTGTCTTTCTGTTAGGAAGTGTAGAGCAATTTCTCACAGCAAAATTTAAAACCTGAAGTGCAGGGAGGGCCTCTATAAAATACCTGTAGCTGCCAGTTATCGGATGAAGAAGCTGTCAACCTATACTAAAATGTATTCATCCTATTTAAAAGACCTTTTGCTTGTGAAATACTACCAAAAGAAAGTTACTGATTAAGTTCTAAGCCAAGATTTAAGCCCCACAACATGGGCCTTATTTGCAGATATAATGTTCAAAGATTTGCTTCATCTTTACAAAGATTTTATCATCATTAGATAGAACTGTTCTGTCAAGCACTGTTATTCTAAACCTCCTACTCCCTGCTGGTCCTGCAGAAGGAAGAAGCAGGAGGAGCCCCTATCAATACAGGCACAGTATTAGGGTATAATATAGTCCTTGAGGAACTTGCACACTTCACCTGCAGTAAAAAATTTAGGACAGGGAGAATTCTCACTCTGATGTCAGAGAAAGATGGATAATTTCTCTCACCAGGTCAACAGTCTATTTGTTTTAAAAAAATCAGTTTCATCGACTAATCTAGTCAATTTTGTTTGCAAGTTGAGTGGGAATTAGGCTAATAGTTTCACCTGAATAAAAGAATAAAACCCCTTCCTTTTGCCCATAAAGGCAATGGCTGTTTTCTTCCAGGCTACACAGACCCAGGTTCAAATTTATAAAAATTTTATAAAAAATCCTGAAAAGTAGCAAACATTTTTCCTTTTTCAAGTCAATTTTCAATATTTAAGTTTCTAGTAGACAAAGAGATTCACACAGTCAGGGGATACAAATATTCTTATTTTTCCCATCTGTTTTATGCTTGAATCTTTCTACAACTGGTGATGGGCCAACAGCTTCCCGCTAGCAAATGTTTCTGCTAAGGCTTTGTGTCATCTTTTTAATGATTTTCACTGCACTCTCCAAATTCTAATGCAAAATAATATTTAGCTGTCCTAAAATACAGCAGTTAATTAGGTGATCAAATTTTTCTAGTTTTAGCAAGGGAGCAACTCCAGTCAATAAATGTACCAGATTAGATGTAATGCTCCTGAACTTGGAAGTGACATAACCACTATTGTCCCCTATGGGAACAAAGCTACACAATCAGGATGAAGTAAGGGGATGTCTATTCCAGATGCTTCTTTTCCTTCTGGATTGCAGGAACATTGTCCGGTTTAAAATGAAAATGAATGAAGGACTGCTGCTAAGATGTACAAACTGAATTGTCACATGCGAATAATAACAAACAGAAGCACTGAAGAAAACTGTAGCAACATTCATGTAGTATAACATGCCAGTCAGTTGTTTAAAAACCTATTTGAGCACGACACAGATTAACACTGCATTCAAATAGCAGAAGACAGCAATGTGATTGGGGCCTAATAGAATCACGCTGCCCAAATTTCATCAAATTTGATGAATCTTACATGCAGCAGGAATTCAAAGTCTTATTGGACTATTACATTATTGACAAGTCTGCAGAACTTATTCTCTGTACCTACGTGATGAGGCCACTGGTCCTGTGTCCTTTGTGGAGTTACATACAAAAGTTCGAATAAAATTTGCACTGAAAAGACGTTGTACAAGCATCCACTGCTTTTTGCATGTGTTCCTCTGTGCTCTTACAAAAATAAATATAGAAAACATCCAAAAAAATACAAATCAAACTAAGCCAAGGGCCAGACTGCACAGATTCAAAAAGGAAAAAGGCATCTAATTGTGTACAAGGTTGCTATGATCACAGGGAAAAATGCCAATATATTCTCGGTGCTTGGCCCCACTTTTGGCTTGGCTCTCCATTTGTCTTATCTTTATTCATGAGTAAATCTGGTTAAAAATCATTTTCAAGAAGTATTTTTTGTGATGAAAAGATGCTACTTTTATTAAAGTGCTCTGCAAACATGCTGATTTTCATGAAAACTTCCATCGGGGGAATAAAAGGATGAAATTGCTGTCAGTCAAGAATTTATTCTTTGGAAAACTAATTTTGCTCAGGAATTTTGACATCTGACTTCAAAGGTGTATATATTTTTTATTTGACTAATTGCACAGCAGATCATTACTAGTGGTGCATGTTGCCTTATGCTTGATGTGTTGTGTCAGTTTGTTTAATTCCTACACAAAAGGTACTTAGACCTAGAAAACAAATCAGGTCTGTATGCTAATAGTAAATAGCATCCGACATTAACTATCTTTTTAAACTACCTCTAACAATGTATATAAATTACTATATCATTCACAACTACTGTCGTTATGAAATACTGTGAAAAAAATGTACAGGATGATAAAACAAGAGATTTTGTAAGGACCTATATCTGAACACCAAAACCAAGTTTCTTAGAAACCTGGACTCACAGATAGCTAAAACCATAGCTGAATTCCTACTCAGCTGAAGTGTTCTAAATGTTTGCAGTCATTTCTGATGTGAGGACTGAATCCCAACATACCTGAATGTCCTACAAAACAAAAGGCACCTCAAGGCACCACAGGATTAGTCAACACTTGCAAGTTTCCTGTCATCTTGTTAACAGCCTCAATCTCAACACGTTAATGAATCTTAAATTAAAACGTGTTCCACCAAGGTTAACCCTACACACTGTCTGGAAGAACACCTCACAACCCAGAGCTACGGGGATTCTGCTCTTTCTCTGAGGTTCACCATCACAGATGGGTGATGCTGCTGGCCCATGATCATAGAATCACAGAATCGACGAGGCTGGAAAAGACCTTTAAGATCATGAAGTCCAACCTTTAAATAGACTGAGCGTGGCACACCTCAAATGGCATGAACAGCTACACACAGCAGCACAGGTATGTCCTCCATGCAGAGCTGCTCTGCTGAGCTGCATGCCTTCATTTCAGAGATGGACACCACATAAGATAGCTGACAGGGTGAGGGATGGAGCCCTCCTCACTTGACCCTAAATGTTAGACCTGGAAAACACATGATTAAATAGAAATGGATTTTTTTTTTAATTCGTTAAAGCAAGTCAGGCCAGTGTTCATAGATAGAGAAAAGATTTGAAAACATGAACCAAAACAACCTAGAGTGCACTGCAGTGATTTGGAAATGCTCATTCACAGTCTGTGCTGGTTTGGGACGGTGAATAACTCTTGGGGTTGTGCAGGGGCAGAGCTATGAGGGGGAGGGAAGGCTCAGCAGAACTAGAGCCCAAAGGTCAGAAATACCTCAGCAAGGATGAAAGAAACTACAAGTGGGACTTGGCAGCTGGACAGAGTCCTGTTTTCTTTGCACGGTGGCCTGCAGCAGCCAGTGGAGGCTGTGAAGTCCTTATCCATTACACACACAGCAGACAAAATTTGCTCGGATGGATTTGGGGACATGCAGTAACTAGCAGGACAGTCATGTGCATGCTTCTTTATTCAGCTCCTACTACGGCTTTTTCCTTCAGTAAAGGAAAAAAGCGCAACCTTGTTCACCTCAGTGCTCTGCTCCCAAACCAGAGATGTGCTGCATGTCCAACCAAGTACTCTCCTTCCCTGCAAAACCTACACACTGCATCTCTCCAAAAAGTGCTGCATGCTGCTGCATGCTGCTCTTAAGCAAGCATTGCCTCCCCTTCACAGAGAGAGGAGAGAGAAGGTAAGGAAAGCAGGGAAGGGTGGTCTCAAGTCCCCACAGAGGCCTTCCCAGGGTTCATAAGGATGCTACTGCTGCTGAGAATTGGGCAGCAGCATGACACCTTCATAGATGGCTGTGGCTGCCAGAGGGCATGAACCAGCTTTAAGCATTTGAGTGAGGGCCAATACTGCTACACCGTGTGTCTGCAGCTCTCTGACACTTATGGCAAACAGAAAGCACTCTGGGAAGAAATGGATGATCTCTGTAACACTTTTCACAAGCGTTAATGTGCCTTATCATATTTTTGGTATCTAAGTGGCTCCCTGCCACATGCAGGCATACACACACAAGGCAGAGAGAGCACAGGCGCCTCCACAGAGTTCCTCACAAGAGGCAGCTTTCATAAATGAAACATCTCATCTGTGGGGATGGGACTAATCAGAGGACATCTGTAAAGGAATGCGTGTGTGCTCATACATTGTGTGTATTTCCCAAAAAGTACATTTACTGTCAACTGTTCAGGTCAGTTGTCATCATTATAACAGTTTTAAAATACTTTTGAGAAACAGATGATGTTTCTCAAATGCACAGCTGAAAAATGAAAACGGATGGTTGGATTCATCTTGCTTAATTTGGGAGGCCTCTGCCTAAGTCTCCTCAGAGCTGGTGGCTGAAGAACTTATGCATTCTGAGAGAATGATTCATCTACCTAAAAGTAAATGTCCTTCTGGTGGCATGAGTCCCATTGATCTCACTGTTTATCCTGCAACTGATGCAGCTATAGCTCCAAGGCACTCCTAGGCATCCAGGTCAGAGGAAGCCTCTCTTACTGTATCAGTGACTGATAGCCAGGATACCGCAACCAGAACCACATGCATCCTCTCCAGCCATGTCTTTGAGGTGACATACGCAGTGATATACGACAGCCTTTCATTGGGGTGACAGCAGGACT
>JAOEHY010034487.1:0-10127 GCA_025447955.1 Psilopsiagon aurifrons
CCGGAGCCTGCGGGACTCTGCGCGGTACGGGCCGGGAGCGGAGCGGGCCGCGGGGACCCGCGGTAACGGGTACAGCGGGGGGGCGGACGGGGCGCGGGGACCGGGGCAGGACACGGGACGAGGTCAGGACACGGGAGAGCGGCGGGATGGAGCCCCGGGGTAGGACACAGGGACAGCATAAAGATGGAGCCCCTGGCCAGGACACGGTACGGGGCAGGATGGAGCTCCAGGGCGAGGAGGGAGCTGCGGGCTGAGCTGGGCAGGTTGGATGCAGCCCCATGGGCTCCCCCGGCCCCGCGGGGGGGTACGGCAGCTCCGCCACGCACGGGCTGGACCACTCCGGGCTCCCGCACAGGTGAGCGCGGCCCCGCGGTGCCGCTCAGTTTGGGAGGTGGATGTTTCCCTCTGGATGAGCGTTTCCGACGGCGCCGGGTGTCCGCAAGATGCGGTTTCAATGATTCGCCCCCGGAGCCCTCCGTGCTTTACTTTGAGGAGCTGTCATGCGGCAAAGTCTGTCCCAGCGCAGGGGCATCCTCCCCGCGCCCGCCCTGGGCAGACCCCTCACATCCCAGTGTCTCTGCCCCCAAGGTGGGCTGGGGCAGGGGACTAACTGGGGATACTGGGAGGTGACTTGGGGAGAGGTGGGAGCGCACGTGGGGCATGGGGCAGGAGGGTTTGCGTTGGAGTCAGGGCACAGGATGGGCTGTGCCTTGGCTCATTTGTTCCATGGGGTGAGGGAGTCTGAAAGCTGCAAACCCAAATAACGACCAAGCCAAGTGAAACCCCATTGACGGCACCTTTCCTGGCAGCGGGGCAGAGGGAGAGCCCGGGTGACGGCACTGCCCCAAGAGCCCATTTCTGACACAGGCTTCCTGCCCCGGTCCCAGTGGCAGCTCCAGCTCCCTGCCCCACCAGCCCCATCACTTGTCTTCTTGCTTCTGCCCCGTGTCCCCATCGGCATCCCCACTGCTCCTGCCACTGATGTCCTTATCTGCTTCCAATAGGGAGCAGTGTCCTGTGCCGGTGACTCCCTGGGCTCTGGATCTCTGACAGTTTGGGCTTTTCCCTAAAGCCATGCTTGGATTGCCAAGCCTAGAAGGGTCAGGCGCTGCATGCCCATGCACAGCCTTAGGGTTGGCTTGGCAATTCCCTCTTCTCTGTTGTCCAAGGACACACTGGCTGTGCGAGGGGCAGTGTGTGCTCAGGGTCGGGCTGTGGGACCTGCGGGCTTTGGCAGGTGCTTGTGGAATGTCTTGCAGAGATGGTGATGGGAGGAAAGTCAGCAGAGAGGAGAAACCACGTCCAATCTGTGGCTTGTCACGCGTCTCCTGGGGCTGCACCATCCCCTTTGGGTGCCCCCGTAGTGGCAGGGAGGAGGGAACTGCTGTCCCCCCATTCCTGCAGGGATCCAGGGCTGTTTGCAGCCCTCATCCCTTTGTCCACGGCAGCATCCTGGGGCAGCCATGGGCGGCTGTGAGACCCGCTGCCTGATTAGAGGCACGTTATGCAGCAGAGATCCGCGCCCGCCGCGGCGGGGCCCTGCCTGCCTTTGTGGCTCCTTGGGCAGAAAATGACACGTTTCCCGGCTGCTTTTTCTGTCCCGGGACCCGTGGGGAGGGTTCAGCTCCGCGGAGGCTGGAGCTGGGCTCAGCCTTAACCCTGGGGGTGGAAAATGAGTCTGGGGGAGAGCCTGGCTCCCTCGTGTGCCCATCCTGCCTGCGGGCAGAGCAGGGCAGTGCCCTGCCGCCGTGCAGCTTTGCTGTCGGCACTGGGAGCGTGCATCTCCTGCAGCCCTGCTCCTCTCTGGGTAACCTAAACCCGCAATTTCTCGTCCTAACCGCTGCTCCTGCGCTCCAGCGGGCTCTGACCCCCCTGTGCCGTGTCTGTCCCCCTGCCCATGCCCAGCCTCTGCACCGTAGGCATCCAGATCCAGGCCCCCCCAGCGCTCATGGGCCAGCCCCATCCCTGCTGCGGTGGCAGCTTCCCGCTGCCTCTGGGCGCTTCCCAAGGCGCGGGGTGTATCCCAGGAATGTTTTCTTTCCCTGGGCGGCACACGGGAGCGCACAGGGTCTGCTCTGTGCCCTGTCCTGGGCTGCACCCAAGCCGACCGCAGCAGGGAGAGGCAGCGAGGCCGGGCTCGCCCTTGACCATTCTGACTGCGCTTTGAAGCCAGCAGCACCGCGGCCAACGAGGGGTCCCCTCGGCATCCCAGGGCACCACAACTGCTGCAGGGTCGGTGTGGGACCCACTGCTGATATGGGGCTGTGCAGCACAGGGGGAGGATGAGAGGTACAGAGGATTTGGGGGTGATGCTGTGTTTTCCTCTGCCAGGTAGGTCTCGTGCTCTCGTGGGGGTCACATCCATCTGTGCAGCATGGCAGACACCGAGGACCCACTGCGCACAGCCGGTGATGCCGGGGAGGGCCCAGGAGATGACGGATCCCTCCAGAACGATTCCTTCCCACTCTCCTCCCTGGCCAACCTGTTCGAGAGCGAGGACAACCCGTGCCCCCCGGAGGCAGCGCGGGGTCCCCCAGGTACCGGGGATGGGAAGCAAAACCTGCGCATGAAATTCCACGGAGCCTTCCGTAAGGGCGCCCCGAAGCCCATGGAGCTGCTGGAGGCCACCATCTACGAGTCCTCCGTGGTCCCCGCACCCAAGAAAGCCCCCATGGACTCCCTGTTCGATTACGGCACCTACCGCCACCACCCCAGCGAGAACAAGCGCTGGCGCAGGAGGGTCGTGGAGTGAGTACGGGGATGCTCCCCGGTGCCGGCGGGCAGGGACGGGGCGGGAGACAGCATGGGGGGTACGGTGCCCACGAGGGGTACGATACATGGGGGTACGGGGATGCCCATCAGCTGGGAATGGGGACAGGTCCCCGCATGGCACTTTGAGGGGTGCTGTGGGCCGGGAGCAGCTCCCGGCCGCTCCCGGTGCCGGTGCTGCGGTATCGGCTGCGTTGGCTCCGCTTCCCCCTCACCGGCCCCGTGAAAGAGGCTCTGTGCGCGCCGCCGCTCCCGGCCGGAGCGGGCGTCTGACTCCGGGCATGAAAGGGCTTTTCAGGAGAGCCTCCGCCCTCTCCACGCCAGGAAACCGGAGCCGGGGGGGGGCCGCGGGCCGCCGGGCGCACAATGACCCTCTGTGCCCGGCACCTGGGGCGGGTGCAGCCGGGATGGGGCAGCGGCCGCCCCTGTGCCGCGCTGGCCGTGGGGGAGGTGGGTGGAGGGGGCCGGGATGACGGAGGTCCCCTCTGGGACGGCCGCCGTCCGTCCTGCCCCCGTTCCCGGCCATCACCGCTTGTCCCCAGCCTGTCCCGCTGCTGCCAACTGCTCCAACCGGTCTGGCTTTGCCCGTGGCACTGGAGCGCGGCCAAACCCGTGTCCGGTCGCGGTTGGGGCCCAAAATGCTGCAGCTGCCAGCGGGAGGTGGCAAAGTCCCCACCGGTCCCCATGGGTGATGCTGGGAGGTGGGATGATGGGAGCATTGGGCTGCTGTGGGTGGGGAGGTCACCCCGTGGTGCCCGTGCCCTTCCCCACCGCCGAGCATCCTCAGGCTCTTTGCAGAAGCAGGAAACTGAGGCAGTGGCTCCGATTCCCAGCGCTGGCCCTTCTCCCACAGGAAGCAAGCGCCGGGTGTGAAGGGGCCGGCTCCCAACCCGCCCCCTGTCCTCAAGGTGTTCAACAGACCCATCCTCTTCGACATTGTCTCCCGGGGGTCCCCAGCAGGCCTGGACGGGCTCCTCTCCTTCCTCCTCACACACAAGAAGCGCCTCACGGATGAGGAGTTTCGAGGTGAGGACCTGGGCCCCCAATGGTAGGCAGTGGTCCCCTGGGATCTGGCCGGGGGTGCAGGTCTGGGCACCCCCACATCCTGGAGTCTCAGCACCTTCTGCTCCCAGAGCCCTCCACGGGGAAGACCTGCCTGCCCAAGGCACTGCTCAACCTGAGCGGTGGCAGGAATGACACCATCCCGCTGCTCCTCGACATTGCTGAGAAGACGGGCAACATGCGGGAGTTCATCAACTCACCCTTCAGGGACGTCTACTACCGAGGTAGGGGGCACGGGGCTGCTGTGGCCCTGCCTGGGCCTGAGGACGCCAGGGGCAGTTTGGGGACTGTAGCATAGAGGAATGGATGATGGAGGATGCTGAGGAGGTTGGGGACCAGAGCAGTGGGTACCCTGGTGAGGATGAAGAGCCCTGGATTGGCTTAGCGACCAGAACAGTGAGGACCCAGAGGTGATGGGAGGCTCTTGGGGACTGGAGCAGGAGGTATCCCGGGAAGGCTGGGTACCCCGGGGGGAGTCATGGGGCAAGACGGTGGTGATGGGTGCCCACTGCTCAGGTCAGACAGCCCTGCACATCGCCATCGAGCGCCGCTGCAAGCACTACGTGGAGCTGCTGGTGGAGAAGGGAGCAGATGTGCATGCCCAGGCCCGCGGCCGCTTCTTCCAGCCCAAGGACGAGGGCGGCTACTTCTACTTTGGTGAGTGGGGAAGGAGCTGGTGCATCCCCAGGGGTGGCGTGGGGAGGGTGGCACCAACAGTGATATCCCCGCAGGAGAGCTGCCCCTGTCGTTGGCCGCCTGCACCAACCAGCCCCACATCGTGCACTACCTGACGGAGAACGGGCACAAGCAGGCGGACCTGCGGCGCCAGGACTCCCGCGGGAACACGGTGCTGCATGCCCTGGTGGCCATCGCCGACAACACGCGCGAGAACACCAAGTTTGTCACCAAGATGTATGACCTGCTCCTCGTCAAGTGCGCCAAGCTCTTCCCCGACACCAACCTGGAGACGCTGCTCAACAACGACGGCCTCTCCCCGCTCATGATGGCAGCGAAGACCGGCAAGATTGGGGTACGGTGACAGCCCTGCTCTTACCTGAGCCCTGGCGCACTCAGTGCATGCCCCTGCTGGAAGCAAGCAGCACAGCTTCTATCTGCGGGTGCTGTTGGAAACCTGGATGTGCAGCCTATTAACCCTAATTAACCTCCTATTCCATTCCATTGCTTCCTTAATTAACCCCAGGCCCTTGACACATCCCGTCCTTGCCCCTGTTTTGTCCTTGTCCTCTGCTGGTGTGGGCAGAGGGCTTACTAAAAATGCCAAAATTGGAGCATCCTCATGGGCTGCCTGCTGTGATGGGGGCCCTGCACCCAGGAGCAACGCAGGAGCAGCCTGGACCACTGGGGTGGGTTGGGGTGCTCAGTGGTGGCAGGGGATGTGCCTGGGATGGGATGGGGGGACAAGTGGGGTGCCCCGGGCAGCAGGGACCTGGCACAGGTCTGCCATGGGGAGCGTTCCTCCCTCCGGCAGATCTTCCAGCACATCATCCGTCGGGAGATCACGGACGAGGACGCGCGGCACCTCTCGCGGAAGTTCAAGGATTGGGCGTACGGCCCCGTCTACTCCTCCCTGTACGACCTCTCCTCTCTGGACACATGCGGGGAGGAGGTGTCCGTGCTGGAGATCCTCGTCTACAACAGCAAGATCGAGGTGTGCAGGGGCCGGGGGGTGGACCAAGGGGACCGTGGGGCCGTGTCCTCGCTGACAGCATCCCTGTGCCACCAGAACCGCCACGAGATGCTTGCCGTGGAGCCCATCAATGAGCTGCTGCGTGACAAGTGGCGCAAGTTTGGGGCTGTCTCCTTCTACATCAGTGTGGTCTCCTACCTCTGTGCCATGGTCATCTTCACCCTCATCGCCTACTACCGCCCCATGGAAGGTCCCGTGAGTGCCACAGCACCGGGGCTCAGCCCCATGGGCCCGCAGCTCCTGGCAGGGGGCTTTGCTGGGTCTCTGTCCCCAGCACCCTGCACTGTTATGGTGAAGCAGCTCAGCTCTGTGCTTCCCCCTCAGCCCCCCTACCCGTACACCACCACCGTGGACTACCTGCGCCTGGCCGGGGAGATCATCACCCTTCTCACCGGCATCCTCTTCTTCTTCACTAACGTCAGTGCTGTGATGGCCGAGCCCTTGTGGTCACCGTGCAAGGAGCAACTTGAGGGCGAGAGCCCCATGTCCCAAGACATCAGCCCCTACTGTGATGCCCCCCTGGACACCAGGGCCCTGCCAAGCAGGGGTTCACTCCCCCCGGCACCTCCAACCTCTTCCTCTCTCCCCAGGTCAAAGATCTCTTCATGAAGAAGTGCCCAGGCGTGAACTCCTTCTTCATAGATGGCTCCTTCCAGCTGCTCTAGTACGTGGGGTACCCCTGGGCTTGCACAGGGCAGTAGCTGTCGGTGCAGGGTCTGATCCTGATTCTCCTCCAGCTTCATCTACTCGGTGCTGGTGATCGTCACAGCAGGGCTGTACCTGGGGGGCATTGAGGCGTACCTGGCTGTCATGGTCTTTGCGCTGGTGCTGGGCTGGATGAATGCACTGTACTTCACCCGGGGGCTCAAGCTGACGGGGACCTACAGCATCATGATCCAGAAGGTCTGGCAGGGTCAGGGGTCTTCTCCCTGTGGATCAAAGGGAGGCTTCTCCATGCTTTCTTGAGGGTTTCTTCTGGCTCTCAGCCTGGCCATCCATGCTGCATGGCTTGCCAGTGGTGCCCCACATCTCACCCCTCTCTCCATCACTTGCAGATCCTCTTCAAAGACCTTTTCCGCTTCCTCCTGGTCTACTTGCTCTTCATGATCGGATACGCATCAGGTAGGTGCCTGGCTGCTGAGCTGGGGCTTGGGATAAGGACGAGCCCTTTGGCACAGCACAGCATGACCAGGCATGGGTCTGTGGAGCCCCTGCTCCATCCTACCTGCCTGCGGGCTCAGCCTGTGCCTCCTCCAGATGGAGAGAGGCTCAGCCAGCGTGGGATCCCATTGTGGACCCCGTCCTTGCTGCTGTCCCCATGAACTCGCCATCCCTATCGCTTCCCCACCAGCCCTGGTGTCCCTGCTCAACCCGTGTCCCAGTAGTGAGTCCTGCAGCGAGGAGCAGCCCAAGTGCACAGTGCCCACCTACCCCTCGTGCCGCGACAGCCAGACCTTCAGCACCTTCCTGCTCGACCTCTTCAAGCTCACCATCGGCATGGGTGACCTGGAGATGCTCGAGAGCGCCAAGTACCCTGGCGTCTTCATCATCCTCCTCGTCACCTACATTATCCTCACCTTTGTGCTCCTCCTCAACATGCTCATCGCCCTCATGGGTGAGACCGTGGGCCAAGTCTCCAAGGAGAGCAAGCACATCTGGAAGCTGCAGGTACCACCTCAGAGCTGCCGGGCAAGGGCGGCTGCACCACTGCGGCACCCCAAGCTCCATCAGAGCAGCACTGCCCGGGCGAGGGACCCCCATGCCTCCATCTTTATGTGGCTGAGGGGTCCCTGGTGTTCCTGGCAGTGGGCTACCACCATCCTGGACATTGAGCGCTCCTTCCCAGTGTTCCTGCGGAAGGCCTTCCGCTCGGGAGAGATGGTCACAGTGGGGAAGTGCACTGATGGGACACCCGACCGCCGCTGGTGCTTCAGGTAAAGGCAGGAGCTGGGGACCAGGAGCAACCAAGCTTCTGCTACTGCAGCTAGCAGCATTTTGGGGTGCTGGGGATGTGTCTCTCTTTGCTGGGCAGTTGGTACTCACTGGGATCCAGGCTGGTGGTGGGATGGTCCAGGGATGCAGATTTGCTGCCCCTCTGGGTCTGATCTTCCCACAGGGTGGACGAGGTGAACTGGTCCCACTGGAACCAGAACCTGGGCATCATTAGTGAGGATCCAGGCAAGAGTGACACGTACCAGTACTATGGCTTCTCCCACACCGTGGGCCGGCTGCGGAGAGGTAAGCGCGGGCCGGGAGCATCCCTCGGGATGCTGCTTCCAGCCTCTTATGAGCCCCAGGCCCCCATTTGCTTTGGGGCCTGGGTGGTGTGGGGCTGACCATGGCGTGGGGAGCATTCCCAGGCTCCCAGCTCTGCCATCACATCCCACATCTCCTTCGCAGATCGCTGGTCCACGGTGGTGCCGCGCGTGGTGGAGCTCAACAAGAGCTGCCAGCCCGAGGAGGTGGTGGTGCCATTGGGGACAGTGGGCACGGCGGAGGCGCGGGAGCGGCGGCATGGCCAGGCCTCGGGCTCCCCGCTCTAGCACCGTGGGCTGGGCTGGATGGTGCTTGTCTGCTCCTCAGGGATTTGTGCTGGTGCCCAGCCCGGATGGGGGTGTCCTGGCCCTGCCCCGGCGGTGCTGGGGGGTCTCCAGCTCACACAGACGAGCTTCAGTGCCACCGCTGCGCTTTGCCACGCCGGGGCTGCTGGCTGTGCCATGCTGGAAACCGCTGCCGCGGGCAGGGGTGGGAGCGGGGCCCTTCCATCCCCGATGGGTTTTGCCACAGAGTTTTGCACAAGATTTATACGGTTATTTATTAGTAATAAAGACTGAGCTGCCCCCGCTGCTCCTCCCGGCGCCGAGGGACCCGCTGCAGGCAGGAGCCTGCTGCTCCCCATGATGTGCCATGAACCCACCCTGCACACTGAGCCCCCACTCCTCTGCCCGCAGCCCCGGAGCCTCCTGCCAGCCTGGCCGGGCACTGCGATGGTACCGCAGGCAGGGCTGCACCGATTGCCGGGGGGGCCACGGTGCTGCAGCGCCCTGTGCTGCCATCCCAGCTTGGCTGCTCTGCCTGGGGGGGGAGACCCTGGCCCTGACAGCACCACGTTCAGCTGGACCTGTGTGTGCAATGGCTGTGGGACACGGGGACGGTGCGTGCCTGCGATACACAGCGATGGAACACGGCTGTGGTGCAGGGCTATGATGCGCGGCTGCGGTGCAGGGCTGCAAGCGTGGAGCTGCCATAGGCGGCTGCGGTGCCCGGTGACTGCGCGGCTGCGGTGCACTGCCGGGCTTGTTCCACTGGAGGGCAGCACACACCGCGCAATGCCCACCCCGCGGGGCAGCCTGGGCTGGGGGGGTAGGACCGGGGCAGACCGAGGGTCTGCTCTGAGCTGGGCACCCTCCCGGTGTCCTCCGACCTCCTCGCCCCTTCCGCGGGTGGGGAGCAGCCCATGGGGCGCGGGTCTGCAGGGTGATGCTCCTGCTGATGGGCAGGGGGTGGGGATGGAGCCTGGGGAACGCTCAGCGGGTTCAGATGAGCTCCTGATGGGCAGCGAAACCTTGGTGGGATGCACCACATCTTACCCCATCCTATCCCACCCTACCACGTCTCATCCCACCGTACCCCATCTCATCTTATTCAATCCCCATCCCATCGCACCTCCAACTGCAATGCTCCCTTTCTGCTCCCCTCCCTCCACACCCAGCTGCCACACCACAGTTTCCTTTTGCACTGGGACATGGGGTAGGTCTGGGACGGATTTGGGTGTGCACCAGGGTCACAATGGCACAGTTCGTGATGGCAGAGACCCTGGAACCTGCCCGCTCCAGTAAGCAAATGATACAGCAGAAAAGGGGACACTTCATCTTCAGACTTGATTACTTGCCGTTAGCTCTAACTGCGCTGTCTCAGTTTAAATGTGATTTACATACATCTCTCATATTGTGGTTTAAGTATTTTCCCAGGGGGAGGGAATGAGGACGTTTCATTATCACTACTTAGGAGAGGCTGAGGTTCCAGCTCTCTCTGTGTAATCGAATGAGGAGCTGAGCGGTTCCACCTTCACCCCAGCTCTTATTTGGAGATGATAATCTTTGCCTTTACCCGTCCCCAGGGGGTTTGTGATGACCAGCCCTGGCTGGGCAGTGTGGGGTGACACAGGGAGCCCCAATGAGGCTCTGCGCTGTGGCTGCCCCAGGCTATGGTGCTGGAGACAGGATTTTTCCAACATAATTGGAAGTGAATTGATTTTCCCCCCTCATGTGCAAATTCCCATGTCCCAGAGATAAGGAGAGGCATGTGAGAGGGGTTTAAAGCCATTGGGATGCAGAAAGAATGAATACGGCCGTGCGCAGTGCCCTGTCCCATCAGTCTGGACCCCTCAGTGGGGATGGGGACACTGCAGCAACCTTTGGTGCTGCAAGGCTTGTGTTTGGCAGTTTTACCCCCTGCAAAGCCCTGAGTTATCACACCTCTGTCTTCGTATCACACTCTCTTCATAGGAGAGGGCCGGAGCAGCTCTGCTCTGGAGCCAGGCTGAGAGAGCGGGGCTGGGGCAGCCTGGAGAAGAGAAGACTCCTGA